>JAJLVW010000041.1:0-76524 GCA_030570535.1 Starmera pachycereana
AAAAAAAAATAAAAAAAAAAAAAAAAAAAAAAAAAAAAAAAAAAAAATAACATCAAATTCAGAGTCCAACCGTACTATATCATTAGAGTGTAGCTTAATGTTGTTGTTTTTTGGCGCCGGGTGTGTGATTCAATATTCACAAGTTAAAAAAAATCGAGAGATTTTCTTTCGATCTTTTATAAATGTACTCTGCAATTGATTTATATTTGCAGTCTGTGTTCATTCATTTAAGATGGTTTGAAAACAACTGATTCTTGAGTAGTTTATTTGATATTGGGCTTTCTTTACCTCCACTCCTTAAAACAGAATATTTTTCCAACATCAATCCAGCTATTTCATTAAAACATCTACAGTTTTTTAGTTAAAATTTCAAAATCGATTTAAATTCATACGTCTATTTACTAGTTAAGTTAAATTAAATTAAAGAACAGCTCTTGAACTATCCTTGAAAGGATTTTCTGTGTTTCCTGTAGTTGCAGTTGCAATTGTGTGTAAGTCACCATGAGTGGTAGCTGGAGAAAGTTCCAAATCATCACCATCATTAATATTTGAGCTAGTAGCTGATTTAGAATTTGGATCTTGAGCTCTATTCAATCTATCATCTTTGGATCCTAAGCCACCAGAACCACGTAAATTAACCAAACTTAACAATGGTTTCTTTTGTTTACGAATATACCAAATAACAAAGATTGCAACACCTAAAACCACAACAACTGGAACAACAACTGCAGGTGCAATTGTTTTTGCATTATTAGATTTTGATGAAGAACTTGAACTTTGGGATATTGAAGAACCTGACCTTCCATTATCAGAAGGAACTCTTGTAATTTTACTGTTTTTAGCATCAGATGCATATTTGATTGCTCTTAACAATGCTGCACCTTTTGTACCAACATGTGCAGCTTTAGTTGAAGCTGTAGTTAATGGAGTGATTGTAACGTAAAATTCTCCACTTGATTCTCTAATAAAAGAAGGTTGGATGTATAAAGGATAATAACCATCAGCGTTTGGTAAATAATTAGTTTCAAATAAATAATCATTTGATCCAGTTTGAGGATACGCAACTAATTCAAGTTTAACACGAGTAACTGTACAATCCTCAATATCTCCACAGAAATAAGTTGGATCCCAAGTGATCCAATAAGTTTGACCAACAACAACTTCTGTACCGTCTAAGGATGAACAGAATGGATAAGATTTAGAATCAGTTTTTGGAACTCTATCACCAAAACATCTTAAAACTGGAGGAACTGCAACAGGTTCCGGGAAATTTGAAGCAGTTGGGGTTGGTGAAGTACTCAAAACAGTACCATCTTTAGTGGTTGGGGTGACAGCGTATGGGATACCTGATCCGTCGATTGAAACCCAAGGAGTGGCACTAGTTGTGATTGGAGATGCTGAAATTGTAACACCATCAATAATTGTAGGTGTAATTGCCATAATAATTTTGGAAGAACTTGTAGTCCAGACATTATTAGTTAATACTGTTTGTGCACGTTTCTCTAATTTTGGGACATAAGTGTTTTTAGGGTTTGGCAAAGCAACAGCTGAAACCAACAGAGTAGGAACAGCCAAAGCTGAAGTCAAAACGGTAGAGAATCTCATTCTTTATTGTTTTCCTTTTCTTTGTTGTTTTTGAATAAAATGATTGGTATTAAGAGACGGATACACCTGAGTATGGGTTAGATGTTGGTATTTAGGTATTGAAGAGCTCCAAGGTTGAATTTTAAGCAACTGATAACCAATATTATTATTATTAATTGTTGTTGTAGGTGAAACCGTGAAAGATGATTGCAACAGATAATTAAAAACTGAAAATATTTTCAAATTTCAACTGGAGAGTTGGTTTATTAAATATCTCCGTTATCTTTCACGGTTGTATGCAAAGTGAGCAGCTTAATAAACTTTTTTTCGTTAATGTCAAAAAAAGCTCCCAAAAAGTTATAAACACCACTTTTTTTTTTGGTTGAATAGTTAAGTTACAAAAGTACCGATAAATCCAGCAATCTGTTTCTTCAATTACAGGGTCTACATTGTAACTCGTTTTGTTTTGTTTCGTTCTTTCCTTGTTTTAAGTTTTCAACAGTAGCAGCTCGGTAAATCTGGCAGCCTGTCCAGTAAAGAGATTTATTAACTCGTTGCTCCATTAAATTTGCTCATTTCTTCAAACTGCTCTTTCAAGTTCCAGAAAATTGGTGTTTTCAGATTTATCTGTCAGTGTGTCCTGACCGATGCACCTGATTGAATAGATAAACTGATGTTTGGAAACTGTCTAAATTTTGAACATTAGACATTGGGAAATAGATGGTGATATGTTGTAGATTAAAAATGCTAGCGGTAATCATCACTGCTCATTAACTTACTCAAAATCAAACAAGCCAGCTTTTCCTAACTTTTAATCGTTTTGCTTGAATGATATATGTAATTCGAGTCAAGAAGTCTTCTAGTGTTAATTTCAGGGTGTTTTACAAACTTAATTCTGGATTTTTCAATACAGACAGCATTAACTTCTAACTGTAATTTGTAGCCGGGTTGAATCTGGTGACTGGTCGATATTGGACACATAAAAACGGGTTACTGTTACAAACTACATGAGTCATGATGACTATAATTTGATCATGATTCATGTTTTCCACATAGGGTTACTACTTACAAGTTACTACTTAATCTTACCACTAATTTATACACCGTTTTAAATTATATTTGATTACAATTTACAGCTTACTAGTTACAACTTACAACCTGTAACTTTATTTTATGCCATGTTCCTTATCTAAATCCTGGAATCCAGATCTGTTTAGAATCCAGATATTTGAAACTTACGCAGGTGATATATTTATTTATATATTATGAATGTAGCTGGGTTTTGTTAATGACTAGACAACGATCAATATATATATCATTTATGGGTCTTATAACAATGTTTATGTTTATTAATGATAATTTCCGCCATGATTTTATATTAAAAGTGGCAAGTGAAATATTTTCTTTAATAAAATCATTTCATATACTCATGTTTAACTTGTTGAAAACTTGAGGCGCGTGGCGATATTGCAGACGTTACTCATGGTGTCCCAATATTATCCGGCAGAAGAGCTTATATTATATGAGTCGTCCCGTTGGGAAACGTATGCATGAGCTAATTAGTTATTAAATAATTATTAAATTGGCACCGTCCGATTATACAAAATGTTCAGAACTTCAATGTATAGTAACTACATCTCTACAATAAATTTATCAGTTGCCATTTCATGTATTTATTACTGACGATAAAAATTGTCCCATATTGAACACTGATTTACTTCTCAATTGAATGACCGAGTCTGAAGTATTTCTAAACCGGGCGTACCAAAAAAAAAAAAAAAAAAAAAAAAAAAAATTATTTCATGACAGCCTTCAAATTAAAGATTAATTCAAAATGTCTGTTTATTTTTCAGAAATCGAAACTGAGTCCTTTTAGAATTCAAAGTTTAAAGTTCAAAGTTCAAAATATGATGTGAGACGTGACACAATTTACAAAGGTCGAAAAGAATGTATCGTGATTCGTGGCCCGTGGCCCGTCATCCGTGGGGGAGGTAGGGGCGTTTACTCAAGTATTTTTTTATGAACTTTGAAGCCTCGCAACAAGAGTCAATTCGTTTGTTAGCATCAAATGACTGTTTTTTTGAATTTCATTGACGGGTTGAACTCAGGAAGTTATTAGTTAATAAATTTTTTTAATTTCTTCTGTCAAATATGCCAAAATTTTTTTAATATGCGCCGTTCAAATGCAAGTTAAGTTACGAAAAATCTTAAATTTTTAGTATCTAGATTCATCATTCTACAGCCTAATAATTAAAAGTCAAACGGTAAACCTCAACTGTTTTATCAAAAAACGGTTTTGGCTTTTACGAACTTTACCTACTAAAAATTTCTAAAAATTTTAAGATTTAAGATTTTTTTTTTTTATCATCAAATAAATCTAATCCAATTACAAGATGGACCAAGCATCAAATGGTCTTCTCTCACCAAATGAATCAAACACAACCAAGAATATAGATTCAGAATTTGGTTCTCGAGCTTCATTAAATCCAAAATCAAATTCCAATAAAATTAACTCAAAAATATGGGATTCATTTATTGATTCCTTTAGACCAGCCGAACCTAAACATAGCAGATTACTGAATGATAAAGAACTAAATGATATTGAAAAAGCTGCACATAACACTTCAAATACAAACCTTCAGAAAGAATTGAGTTTGCGTCATCTAATGATGATTGTTATTGGAGGTAGTGTTGGAACAGGGTTATTTGTCAATTCCGGTGGAGCTTTGAACAGTGGTGGTCCAGCATCTTTAGTTCTTGGCTGGTTTGTTGTTGCTACAATGATGTTTACTACATCGTTAGCATTAGGTGAACTTTGTGTCACTTTCCCTCATGTTTCTGGTGGGTTTACAACTTACTCGATTAGATTTATTGATCCAAGTTATGGGTTTGCTATTGCTTGGAACTATGCATTACAATGGTTAATCTTACTGCCGTTAGAATTGGTTGCTGCTGCAATCACTATTAATTATTGGAATGATACCATCAATTCAGATGCTTGGGTGGCAATTTTTTATGTGTTTATTTTTGTTTTAAACATGCTGGATATTAAATATTATGCTGAATCTGAAGTTATATTATCATCAATAAAATTATTAGCAGTTGTTGGATTTTTCATTTTAGGTATTGTTCTAATTTGTGGTGGCGGGACTTCAAATACAACAGGTTACATTGGCGGTAAATATTGGAATAACCCAGGAGCTTTTTCTCACGGATTCAAAGGGTTCTGTTCTGTTTTTGTTACTGCTGCTTTCTCTTTTGCTGGTACTGAACTGATAGGTACAAGTGCAGCTGCTGAAACTAAAAACCCAAGAGAAACTATCCCAAGAGCATCTAAACAAACTTTTTGGTTGATCACAACCGTTTATATTGTTACATTAACTTTAATCAGTTGCTTAGTTCCATACAATGATGAAAGATTACTAAATGGTTCATCATATGCATCAATTTCACCTTTTGTTATTGCTATTCAAAACGGTAATATTAAAGGTTTACCATCGTTAATGAATGCAATTATTTTAATTGCAATTTTATCAGTTGCCAATTCATCAGTTTATGCATGTTCAAGAGTCTTTGCATCATTAGCAGATGTAGGACATGCTCCAAAAATTTTAGGTTATATTGATAAGAAAGGCCGTCCATTAGTGGCAATTTTATTTACAATGATATTTGGTTTATTATCTTTTATTGCAGCATCAAATAAACAAGGTGAAGTTTTCACTTGGTTAAGTTCTTTAAGTGGATTATCAACTATTTTTGCGTGGTTAACTATTTTGATTTGTCATATTAGATTTAGAATTGCAATGAAATTACAAGGAAGAGAACTGAATGAATTAACTTATACCTCACCATTAGGTGTTTATGGTTCTTATTATGGTATTATTTTGAACTTTCTGGTTATTATTGGTCAATTTTGGGTTGCCTTATTTCCAACTAATAAAGCTAGTGCCAAATCATTTTTTGAAATCTTTTTAAGTTTGGCATTATTGATAGTCTTTTATATTGGTCATAAAATTTGGAGAAAAAATTGGATTTTTTTACTTGATTTAAAAACTGTTGATATTGATACAGGAAGAGAAAATATTGATATGGATCTTTTAAAACAAGAAATCATTGCAGAGAATCAAATGATTGCAAATTCACCTTTGTATTATAGAATTTTCAGATGGTGGTGTTGAGCTGTATTTTAGCATTGAGGGAATTTTTATTGTAAATAACTGAGAAAAGAAAATTAAAACATTTTGCATTTTGTATATTATAACAAAACTATTAAATCTATTGTTTGTAATTTGAAATTCTGAAAATGAATGAATAAAAGAAAAAAACAAGCCATATATATATATACACAAAAATTATAACAAAAATTGAAAATTCACAGCTCTATCATCTTTTGGGTTCTCCAAGTTAGTAATATCAACACCTTCTTTTTCCATTTCTTGTATTTTTTTTGAATTAATTTGATTTCTTCTGTATAAAATATACATCATACAAGCATTCATAAATAATGCAACGCAAGTTAAAGACATTGCAACTTTCAAACCTTTGAAAAATCTTGGAGCACTTTCTGAAGTATAAATTTGCCCAGCTAAAACACCACTTAAACTACCAATTGTAGTGATCATACCACCAATTGTAGCTCTTTTATAATAACCGGCGTTATTATTATTAGCCCACATAATACTTAATGCTGAACAAATATACATTCCAAACCCAATCAACATACAGCCAAAATAACGAACACCTAATATATCAGACCCAATTAAAATTGCATAACCAACAATTTCTACCACTAAACAAATTGCTATAAATCCACCTCTGTGTTGAATCTTGTCTGAAATATAACCAATGATGACAAAACTTACCAATGCAATAGAATAATAAGGAATTGTCAACAACTGTGTGATGTACTTATTATAACCCATACCTTTAATTAAAGAAGGTAAAAAAGTTGACATACCAAATAAAGTTAAATCAGCACAAAATTCATAAAGACAAATCAAAATGTTGAATGGATCAAGCAAACTTCTTTTAACTTCACCCCATGTAAACTTTTCATCTTGATAAAAATCTGGATATAACTTAAATCTAAGCACAAGAAATTTCTTTTCTTCTTCAGTTAACCACCAAACCGTTTCAGGTTGAGAAGGTAGTAACAACATTAAAATGGGGAAACTTAGTATTGTTAAAGCACCTTCAATGGCAAACAACCATCTCCAGCCAGCCCAATTATTGGTTTCAATCCTTATTAACCCGTAGGCCAATAGACCACCAAATGCCCCAGCAAGAGCTGAAGCGCAATAAACGACTGAACAACGTTTAGCCATTTCCTCCTTTGTGTATAGCATACCTAAATAAACACTGATGATCGGAATAATACCGGATTCACACAGTCCTAAGATCATTCTGCAAGCTAATAGTGAGTGATAACTGTTGACAAAAGCAGTACATAATGATAACACACCAAACAACAGAGTTAATATTGAAAAACTGAATTTTAATCCAATTCTTTTCAATAGTAAAGCAGCAGGGGTTTCAAATAGAACGTAAGTGACAAATAATAAACTGATCACATTTCCGTATTGGTTTCCAACTAAACCTAGATCTTTACCCATACCAGCAGCCTGTGCATTACCAATATTTGATTTATCTAAATTTGAATAAAGGTACGAAAGTGAAAGACATGGTAGGACGATGAAATCAAATTTCCTTAGGATTTTTTTCTCAACTGATTTAAAATATGGATGATTTACGTCTTCAATTGAGTTCAAAAGGTTATCTAAGTCCAGAGAGTCTTTTGAAATCACTGATTCTGGTGATTTTTCAACAAGTGAGGTGAGGCTCTTGTTGCTCATTTAACGATAGTCCTTGTAATGATTTTATTTTTTTGCTAGTGAATGCGCAACTGTAGCTGCAGTTGCAGTATATATTCGAGCAGCACAGTGACTCTTCAGAGGCAGCACAATGAATCACAGATTAATGTGGTGAAAATTCTAATATAAAAAAAAAAAAAAAAAAAATCATAAAATTACTAAAATGATTGAAAAGTATGTACTATGTACAGTACTATGTACATACATATGTATTATATAAAAGAAAATGGTGCTGAGTTGAGCCACAAGTGTGTTATGTGTTGGATCAATAGATATATAAGATAATGTTACCCAAAGCTCAGAGGTTGGGCTCCCCAACCTTATTAAAATCAAAAGTGCACGTAGCTCCGTGGTAAGTTTTATGTCAATGTTAAGTGACGTCGTGCTGAGTCACTGTCATAGAAAGCTGTTCGATGAGCTTCAATGGCAATGGAAGTGGCACCATTCTGTAGCCAGTGTTTTCAGCTAAACTGCTATCTTATCAGACTGACTCACTGTTTGCAGATTCGTACTGAAATCCTTCAAAACACCGTTTCACCACCCCGCCAATTTGCGCTTCCTGTCTGTTTTTAAATTTCCAAATTTCCAAATTCCTTGCATATCAATTTTTTTTTTTTAATAAAAATTGCCAAAATATTTTTTTATTTTTTGACTTTCTACAGAAACACTCTTCACAACTGCACAACAGCCAGCACGCTACGTCTATTGCTGCGCCAGTAACTTGCCACACTAGAGCGCCTTTATCACTCTCTCCAGCACTTCTGATTGCGTCTTTCACTGTTTCCAGATAGTTTAGTTACAACTCCACAGTGCACACTAACATCACACATTGCGCTTGTCTATTGCACGGATCAAGCATCTAGGTGATACAAGAAAGTAGTATACCCTTACAGCCATGACCTCTTCCAGCGATGACAGCAACTTTGCTTCAGGCTTCCTCAAAACACTTTCAAACACTTTCAAATCATCAGCGCCTGTGGCAACTTTTGAGTCGTTGGGTGTTGATATTAACAGCATCACAATTGACCATCAGTGTCAATCTTACCTTCAGAATTTGAATTCATCTTCAACAGCCATCAGAACCAAAGCAGCAGAAGATATCACAAAATGTTTACATGAATTTCCAAAAACTTCTATAATAAGTATATGGAAATGCTCTGGAGACTTGATGGAAAACAGCAACATCAGCACAAGACGCACAGCGCTTTTGTTATTCTGCAGGTGTATTGAATTGGACAACGAGGACATTTCTAATAAAGTTATTTATTTTAAAGATGCATTATCGCATTGTGATTTCTCAAAGACCAAAGATGTTAATCTTGATCTATTCATTCAAATATTTAGAAAACTTACTGATGAAGGTACTTTTCAAACTCTTTATCAAGACGACTTTAAAAATCCAGTTGCTATAATGTTTGCAAATGCATTGTCATTTAATGATATCGTGAAAAATAAAAACTTACTACAACTATTGCAATTTTTAACTGATTGTACAAACTATGGTTTATTAAACAACACATCAAAAGATCCAAATAGAATAGATGTGAGTAAAATATTACCATTGATTTTGAAAATATCTTTGAAAACTTCAGATGAAAGTATATTGAAAGAATGTATCAAATTTATCAATACAATCGTTACATTTGCTTCAATTCCTGACAATTTATCTTATGACACATTGGAAGTGTTATGTGCCGCTGCAATTGTCAGTAATGATTTTTATGAACAAGTTTGTCAGGTAATAAACACATTAATCAATATGACTTCAATTCAAAAAACTTTTTCAACTTTAAATGACATAATACTGTCCAAACATTCTTCAAATTCTGATAGAAATTATAACTGTTCTTCATCTGCTATATTAATACTGAACTCAATTCTACCGTCTTATACTAGAAATGTTGATGTTTCCAGTCTTCTGGAATCTTTGAATACCACAATTGTTTGGAATAAAGATAATATAATCTTATCTATTTTGAAATTTATTGATGTTACAATCTTGAATGATATAGTGATTAATGAATTAAATATTGAATGCTGGAATTCTGAAAAGTCTTCTGTTCTATCCATTTTGAGAAACTGTTCCGTTCATTTAAATTCAATTGTGGCTATTGATGCATATAAATCAGTTTTAGCTAAATTACAGTTTTTAGTTGAATCTCAAAACTATCCTGGAAATACTAAACTTTTGATAGATTTATTTATAGACTCAAGCAATTATCTTACAAATCCAAATAGTTTGTTTGTTATAAAGTATTATGAGTCCAATTCTTTATTGAATAATAAAAATGAAAATGTTAATTGGAAAGATAATTCAGATCTTATTTTCAAGAAATTTTATTTGGATCCAGCGAATAATTCAATTACAAGAATAAATGTTCTCCAAATTTTTAAAAATCTTATAGATCAAAACAAAAAGGAACTTGAAACCGGGAAATCAGTAGTTGAATCAGTCAAAAATGATTTGGTTTTTTATATCTCGTTAATGTTCCAAAACTTTGATGTTGAGCAAAAGGAAAATGTCTTGAAGATTTTGAATGGGTTCATCGTTGATTTATCTGTATCTTTATCAACTGATTTATTCAAGTACATTATTGTCAATTATGTTGAACCAAGTTTACTGCCATCTAAAAGAAGATCTAGTCTGGCTTCTTTGAGCCCTAATCCAGGGCAATCTTCATCAAGATTATGTTTTTCCAAAACTTCATCTATTTTTATTACACAATCTTTGGTTACTATATTTGCTAAAACATTAGTTCAAGATGGTACAAAGGCATCTTATATATATGATGTTTTAATTAATCTAGCTAATAATACATTGAACAAAAAAGATAGAGTTGAAGTAACACTCATAATCTTGAAATTAATGGTTAGAATCAGAGCTTCAAGTGATGGGATGATTTATTTATCAAATCCAATTGATGTTGAAGGGCTCTCAGCAGCTTTTGAAAGAAACTTAAATGTTAGAAAAACCAAAAAAAATTCAACTGATGATGATTCAATTGAATTATGGTGTTATCCTGAAACAATACCTTACATTCCAAGTGATTGTTTGGATAAACCAACAATCAAATTGAATTTTTTCAATTCAGAGCAACAAACTTTATCAAGTACACCAACCATTGATTTTGAACGTTGGACTTCCCTAGCACTTCAAATTTTATCCGAGTGTCCTCATTATGAACTTTATTCTTTCATGTGGTGTCATATTTGTCCACAGCTGTCAAATCTCAAACTATTTGAGCATTCATCCACAAACATTTCTAAATTAAGATCGATAGCTTGTGATCAATTATCTTTAAAACTCCCTTCGAGCTTAAAATTACCAGAAAATATTACCAAGCATGACTTACAAGTGGCCATTGTAAGAAATTTCACTCCAATTGTTTCATATCATAGATTTTTCAATAAACAAGAACAAGATCAAATTGTCAATTCTTTATTGAACTGTTTATCATCTTGGGAGAAAACTGCAATTCCTTGTGTTCATATCCTAACTGTTTGTTGTTATGAAATTCCTTTGTCCATAAAGAAATTTTTGACAGTTATTTTAACCAATTTACAAACAAGAATTTCAAGTCCTTTTGCTACTGCCCATATTCTGGAATTCTTATTTGCGTTATCATATATGCCAGATTTGACTTCAACCTTTACAGTTGATGAATTTAAGAGAGCAATTGGTATGACTTTCAAAATTATTCAATATTCTCATGACATCCAAAAAAGTAGAAATGATTCACATTATGGTATATTGACACATGGTCAAGAAGTTCAAGCTGAAACAACCCCTTCTACAGAGCTGATGGAAATGACCCCCGTTGTTTCAAGTTACTTATTATCACTTTGCTATGATATTATTGCAAATTGGTATCTAAATATGAAAATAAATGAAAGAAGACAATTAACTTCATTTATTATAAGAAATTTAATTGTTGAGGAAAACGCAACAGACTCTCAATTTGAACTCAGTAATCAGAAATTAGCATTTATTGATTTTATTCAAAGATTCACTTATTCTA
The DNA here is from genome assembly GCA_030570535.1 of Starmera pachycereana. Classification (NCBI taxonomy): domain Eukaryota; kingdom Fungi; phylum Ascomycota; class Saccharomycetes; order Phaffomycetales; family Phaffomycetaceae; genus Starmera; species Starmera pachycereana. The sequence goes on from JAJLVW010000041.1 coordinate 11,474, forward strand.
ATTTAGAATTAAGTTTTGCTCCAGTTGCTTCTGCAAATAAATCCTTAGTCTCAGATGATCCAGACATTGAAATTTTATCATCAAAATGGGTTTATGGAACAAGTATCATTTCAATTGATACAAACTCTCAAACCGGAGAGTCAAAAGTTATCATTAGAAGATCTTCATGTACAACTGTTTTCCAAATAACCCCTGATGAATCAATGATCCCTTATTACACAAATCAATTACACCATAATCAAGAGCTAAATGATGATTTATTTACTGAAAATTATATTTTTTTGCAATTATTTGTTCAACTTGATCCAAAGTCATTGGGCATTAAACCTATTCCAATCCCAAAAGATGACGATTCAATTATAAGATCGATTAATAACTTTGATAGAATCCCAGTTGTTGAATTTCATAAAGTTGGATTGATGTACATCGGACCAAACCAAACAACTGAGCAAGAAATCTTCGCTAATGATAAAGGATCTTCTTCATATGATAAATTTTTGTCAAAATTTGGTAGAAAAATTAAGTTAAAAGACTGTAAAAGTTTTTATGTTGGTGGTTTAGATACGGAAAATAATGTTGATGGTGAATTTGCATATGGTTGGAATGACAAAGTCACTCAATTGATCTATCATACAACTACATTAATGCCAAGTTCAAAAGATGATGATTTAAGTTTTTCATCAAAAAAAAGACACGTTGGTAACGATTATGTTAATATTTTTTTCAATGAATCTGGACATCCATTTGATTTCAATATTATTAAAAGTCAGTTCAATTTTTTGAATATTGTTATTGAACCTCATAGTATCTCATTTAATCCAAACGATGAAAATTCAGAATTAAAACAATTTAAAGTCAAAGTTCATAGAAGATCAGGTGTCCCAGGCTTATTTGCAACATGCCATTTCAAAATAATATCTGAAGATAATTTACCAACATTTATTAGAACTTTGGCAATTGAATGCGATCAATTTGCTCATGTTTGGCATACAAATGGAGTTAATAATTCAAGTGGTAATTTAAGAATGAAGACCATTAATTCAATAAAAGAAAGATGTATTAAAAGTTATCAAGATTTGAAAACAACAAGTAAAAATAAAATTCAAACTCAACTAAGTTCAACTACTCAAACTTTTTTTGAACAATTATCTTCAAATAATGATAATGTGGAATCAAGACCAGATTCAAGTGATAATTATTTGTCAAGAAAAAATAGTGTCAAGAGAAGAACAGCAAATACCAATCAATTTGATTTTATCGAAGAAGATGAAAATAAAATCTTGAGAAATTTGGAATTTACATCTTTCACAAAATAATGGAATGTTTTTAACTGATATTTTTATATGTAGCTAATTACAATGACAATTTTTAGTAATAGTAATAGATGGTTTATTATAAAAAATAGTTTTTTCCATTCTTTTCATTTTGTTTCAGATCTGTAAAGATGACTCTATATACAGTAAAATATAATAACAATAAAAAAAAAAAAATGATAATGAAAAAAATGTAAAATTCCTAATAATAATAATAATAATAGTAATAATAAAATTTAGTGGTTTGAACAAATGAATCAAGCAGATAATAAAAAAAAAAATAACTAGCATACCAAATAAAAATGAAAGACACAAATATATATGTGAAGGTTTGAGTGTCAATCGCTTTATATACAAGGGGGAGGAGTAGATTGCATAACAAATTTTATAGGGAAATGACACCTATAAAATAAAAATATATTAACAAGTGAAGAAAGTTTATATGGAAAATATATTCTTCAGATTCCAACAAAGTTTGAAATTTATTCATCATCATCAGTGATTGCAGTTTCTGATAAGACAATAAGTTTTTCAATTGAAGCTAGATGTTTACCATATGAGGATTTGGAAATTTGTTTCAAATATTGTTTGATTTTTTTAACCAAGATTTTTTTTCTTTGACCTTTTGTAACATCAACTAATTTCTGAACAACATAATTGGCAAATTGATCCTTCATCATCAATCCTAATGGCGAGTGGTCATCAACGGGTACATCATTCTCTAAATCGTTACCGCTTAAAACTTCATTTAAAATTATTGTTCTTTGATCTTCATTACCAAAAATAACACATTTTTCCACAACATTTGAAGCAAATTTATGTTTAGAAAATTCAACAACAGAACCTAAAACAGTGTTCATGATAACATCCCTTTCTTCAGGTTTACCATGTTCAATGATATGTTGAACGACATAATTACCATATTGATCTTGGATCAAGAAATATGTGTATTTGTTCAATTCATCTAAGATAAATTTTTGATCTTCAGTTGTGGAAAATTCTAATAATCTTTGAATAACACGACAACCATAAGGATGAGTTGATAAATGATAAATTTGAGTTCTCAAAGAATCCAAAATAAAATCAATTTTAGCGATAGGGATTTTTTCAATAGATTTTTGAATAACATGATTACCATTTTGATCTTTGATACATGGTAAAATGTAATCTTTCAATTCACCAATAATTAAAATTTGATCTTCTAAATCAACATATTCAATGGCTCTTTGAACAACTCTACAACCATACATTTGTAAAGATAATGAATGGATGTTACCTCTCATTTCTTCTAACAAGACTTTCTTTTGAGTTTCAGTACCAAATTCAAAATATTTTTGAATAATATAATTACCAAAAACATCAGTCATAAGAGATAAAGAACAATTTCTAATTTCATTAAAGATCACTTCTTTTTCTTCTTCAGAGCTAGTTTCTAATTGTTGTTGAATAAATCTTGAACCATGTTGATCTTTAGAAAATTCAATGGCATTACCAAAAATATCTTTCAATTTATATTCTTTAGTGGTATTGTTTCTAAACTCTTCTAATACAGGACTTCTATAAATGTGATTTTTTGATTTACCATTACCACGGTTATTTGAACCATTATGACCGTTACCGTTGCCATTTCCATTTTGATGGTTTGAACTTTTTGGAGAACGGGTTCTTGGTTTAGGTTGACCATTGTTGTGAACTGTGCTGCCATTAAGGTTATGAGGAGAAGGTGTTTGATTTTGACGTTGATTATCAAATGGTGCCATTTGTGCTGGAATGAAATATGGAGAGAATGGTTGTGGTGGGTACATGAAACTACCTGGATATGGCACTGGTGACATTTGTTGGAATTTATTTTCGATATTTTCTTTCTCATTCAAATCTTTTAACTCAGGTGAGCTTTCAGCTTGGTTAGGACCAGATTGATCAACGTTTTCCTTTTCATCATCAGCACCTGGGTTAGGTTGCTGGTTAATGAATTGAGGTGGCATCATTGACATCATTGGGAAAGGTTGATTGAATGGGAAACCATAAGGATTAAACATTTGAGGATAACCAGGAGGACTGAACTGACCAGGTTGAATATCACCATTCATTCCTGGATTGAACATTGGAGTGAAAGGCACAGCAGATGCGGCTGAAGCTTGATTCCAAATATTTGGAACTTTCTTATTCAAATCAATGGTGACTGAATTGTTTTCTGATCTTGAAATATCAGAAGAAATTGATAAGCTTCTTTGTTTTGGGTCAATAAAAGTTTGAGTTGGAGAGTTAGAATTTGATAAATAGTTATCAATTTTTTCTGAGATTGAAGGTCTATGTGAGCCTGGTTTAGATAAGTTTTCATTGATTGAACCAGTTGCATTATTAGAATTAGGGGTTTCTAATAAAGGTTTTTCTGACAAGAAACTTTCTCTTCTTGAGCTTGGAACTCTTCCACTAGCACTACCAATGGATAAAGATCCTAAACCACCACTTAATAACTCAACTTCTCTTGTGGCTTCAGCAACTGCTGAGAATCTTTCTAAAAATCTTCCTGAAGTTGAAGCAATATTAGAGCTTGGAACACCACCACTGATAGATGCTGATCCAAAAAAATTACCAGACTGGGTTCTTGAACCGTTCTGGTTGGTAGGGATATTCCCACCTAAGGACAAAGTACCTCTTTTAAACCCAAAAGCACCGCCAAAATCACTATCAATTTCGGATCCACTGAGACTGTTTGAGTTTCTTCTGCCATTTGCAAACAGATCACTGACCTGATCAAAATTGTTTAGACCAAAAGTGATGCTGTTACTGTTGATGGTGTTGCCATTCATGTTGTTGTGACTAATATTGTTTGTGGCGCTCAAGCTTGATATGATGCTACTCAAGTCAGGGTCTCTTTCAGCAACTGTCATCCTTGGAGAAAGTTCTGAAAGGTCCATAATTCTATTTGCTCAAGGGAAAGAAATGGCTTACTAGCGGGAGTGTTGAAAAAAAAAACTGGGTGGCAAGTTAGTATTGATAACAAAAACCCTGGATATTATTAATATTTTCAAATTATCAGTGAAAAAGCACAAGCGTTGGGTGGCAAACGACTCGACCCTTGCTGTTTATTGCTGCTCTGTTCTCTGTTGGAGTTGTTTTGGAACTTACTTTCTACTCGCTGAAGCTGCTTTCGCTGTTCTTGCTGAAAGGAAAACAAGTCAATTTTTGTAATTTTTGTAAACTTTTGTTTATAGCAGCAAAATTTGTTGATCTTTTTTATTTTTTTATTTTTTTTATTTTTTTTTTTTATTTTTTTCTTCAATTTTGGTACTGTTAAAGTGTTTTTGAGACGAATTTTGCAGGTTTTCAGATTTTTTTGGCGATGAGTTCAGCACGCGCATCAGGAAGATTGACAAGAAAGGACCTGGAGACCGTTTTCAGTGAGTTCATGCCGTTTCTGGTGGAGAAAATGCCAGAGAAAGTGAGCAATATGAGGCGGTTTTTGAATAAGAAGGACAACAGTCTTAAAATCCCTGAAGGGTACGGCTACAAAGATGTACTAAAAGATCTGTTGCTGGAGAATGAGAGCAAAATTTTGGCACAAAGTGTGGAGTGCAGTGAGAAATTGAGCAGGAAACAGGCTGTGGATATGTGTTTAAAAGAAGTTAAAAAAGTGTCTAATGTGCTGATGTTCAGAACTACTGATAGACTGATAGATATGACAGACGTGATTACAGTTCTACCCAAACAGTATACTGAAGATATATCACCTGACAAATTTGCGCTAAGAGTAGCAAGAAACCCAGAAACTAACGATGCTATGAATGCTATTTTTATTATATCCAAAAATTACGAGGACACTTGTTTATTGAAGCAGCTTCTTCAAAAGAAAATCATCAATGGCCAATATTTAAATTTGGAATTTGTTGATAATCAAAACTTGTTGAAATATGCAGTTTCAAATATTCTTAAAGAAACAATTCATTTAGAATCTAATGAAACCAATAAACTAACATTTAAATTCAACACACAATTCCTCAACAATAAAACACTAGTTAGATTCACCACAACAGATGACTTTGATATTGAAGAAGTTACAAAATTCTTGTTTGGATACGATGTTGCTGGTAAGAATCCAGTTCAAGTACTCCTGAAGCAGAATGGGAAAACTCAATGGTTGATCAATTTTGAGGATGAATTGAACTCTACAGCTTTCATTAGAAATTTCAATGGGACTGATTTAACTAGTGGGTATGGATACTCTAAAGCTACTGCATCTTTACTTCTATGAACAACAGTGCGAGGAAAGAACTCATTACGAACTCATGAACATCAATAATTATTATATTAATGAACTATGAATATCTATTGAATAAACTCAATTCATTCATCACTCAAATCACCAAAACTTCTCCATCCTTCTTTAAGTAATTCAAATTTCTTTTGAACTGAATTATCTTTAGTTGAAACTTCTTTCTCAACAATTACATATTTCTCCCATTTGGCTCTTTTCTCCCATAATATAATGATTGCATTCTCCTGTGCCCAACCAATGACACCTCTATCACTAACATTCTTTTTGTTTCTAACTGGTCCTTCTTGTTGAGAAACTGTTGTTTCTTTTTCTTTTAAATGAATTGAACAGAAACTCCAAAATGAATCAAAATATTGAGGTTTAATCACACCAGGTAAATTTTTCAATAAATGTTGTTTGTTATATTTGGAATAATTGCTCGATATGTTAAAAACATGTAAAGTTTCTTTATCTGAAAGTAGAGCTAATTTGGTTCCATTTGGTGAAAACTCCATTGAATAAATTTCGGCTCTATCTAAACCTCTTCTAAATTCATATAATAAACCACAACTTTGAGTTGAAAATATTCTAATGATGGTCCCTGTTTCAGATGCAGATGCTAACATTGTCCCACTTTTATTAATTGCTAAACAACGTATCTTTGATTTATGAGCTTTAATAATTGAAACTGCACTGAATTCTTTCCCATTATTTGAAATATCAACTATTTGTATTTGGCCTTGAGTTCTTGCTGGAAATGCCAGTATTTGTAAAGATGAGCCACTCGTTACGGAGTCATGTAATGCACCTGCCGATAAAACAGCTAAACCATGTGGATTTTCAAATGTTTCATATGTTTTTAAACTTTTTGGGGGTGAATTGAAAGTGTGGATTGATATCTTATTATTTAAAACAACAATGATTCTAAGACGCGATAGAATTATATTCAAAACGTTTGAAAAAAAATTCAAACTTAGTGCTTCTTTCATTTTCAAATCATCCCATATGATGACCTTATTTGTAGGGAATTTGGGATTTTTGCCTCCACCAACTAATGCCAGATAGTTTGTTCTGTAAAGCATCTTGATCAGCCCAATTCCACCATTAGTGTTGCCAAAATCCCTCTTCACTTTCACATCCATTGGATCAGAGTTGTACACTTTGAACCCAGATTCATATCCTACTGCAAAACAAGCGTAGTCCTGATTGAACCCCACGCTCAGCACTGCAGATTTCGACTGTTGTGTGCTGTTATCTGCAATTGGCATGTGTGTGTTCATCTCCACCGAGTCAAAACCTTCTTAGACAACTGCTAACAATGCAAATCAACAAAAAAGAAACAGAGCAAAAAGTGTGAATTCCTTGAATTTTGGAATTTAAAAATCAGGCATCAGCGCTGAGTCAGCGATTGATCATTGAGCTCAGCTCATCGCCAGGTAAAAAAAAAAAAAAAAAAAAATTTATACTGTAAAAATGAAAAATTGAAAGTTTAGTTGAAATTCCAGAGAAATTAAGAAAGTTTGAAGTATTGCAGTTTTGAAGTTTTCTGTTGGACTATAAAAGAAACAAAAATTCATGAAAAGAGGAACTCAAACAGACTCCGAAATCAACAAAAAAACAAAACTGAACGAGCAACAGAAGAGTAATATAATCATGTCCGAACAACCAAAAGAAGAGTTTTTTGCTCCAGTGGGTACTGCTGCTGAAGAGGTCAGTGCCTCCCATAACACAGAGGAGGGATTCAACGATGAAGGGATCCGTCAAACTGGTATGACCGATGCCGAAGGTCATCCGGTGCAAGAAATCAAATCCTTATGTATGAATTGTCATGAACAAGGAATCACTAGATTACTTTTAACTAGTATTCCGTTCTTCAAAGAAGTCATCATTGTCTCGTTTGAATGCCCACATTGTAATTTCAAAAACTCTGAAATTCAACCAGCTTCATCCATCCAAGAAAAAGGCTCTAAATACATTTTAAAAATTGAAGATGTTAAAGATTTTAACCGTCAAGTTGTTAAATCTGAAACTGCTGTTTGTAAATTTGTGGAATTGGATATAGAAATCCCACCAAAAAGGGGACAACTTATTAATGTTGAAGGTTTATTAAGAGAAATGATTGAAGATTTGAGAAGTGATCAACCAGAAAGACAGAAAACTGATGTTGATATTTACAACAAAATTGAAGAATTTATTAATAAAGTTGAATCCACTTTAAGTGGAGCTGAAGGTACATTACCATTAACTTTCATTATTGATGATCCAACTGGAAACTCTTGGATTGAATTTATTCCAGGCGAACCAGCTCATAAATGGTCTCACGTTGAATATATTAGATCAGATGAACAAAACTTACAAATTGGTTTAATAACGCCAGATCAATATCAAGAAATACAACAAAAAAAACAAGCCGAATATGTCGATAAAGAGCGTAACCCATCTGCTTCAGGTTTTGTTTCTGATCAAACAGATATTGAAAATTTCGAAAATGAAGTTCAAACTTTTAGTGCAACTTGTCCAACTTGTTATGCTCCATGTTCAACTCATATGAAACAAATTAATATCCCACATTTTAAAGAAGTTATCATCATGAGTACGGTTTGTGATCGTTGTGGTTACAAATCAAATGAAGTTAAAACTGGTGGTGCTATCCCAGAAAAAGGGCGTCGTATTTCTTTAAAAGTTGATGATCCAGAAGATTTAACTAGAGATTTATTAAAATCTGAAACTTGCTCAATGGTTATCCCAGAATTACATCTTGATTTAGAAGCTGGTACTTTAGGTGGTCGTTTCACAACTTTAGAAGGTTTACTAACTCAAGTTAGAGAGGAATTACATTCAAGAATATACACACAAACTTCCGACTCAATGGATGATGCTACCAAAAAGCGTTGGGACGAATTTTTCACCAATTTAGATGCTGCTATTGCTGGCAAAATCAAATTTACCGTTAATATGGAAGATCCTTTAGCTGCTTCTTACATACAAAATGTTTATGCTCCAGATGAAGATCCAAATATGACTATTGAAGATTTTGAAAGAACTCAACAACAAAATGAAACTCTAGGTCTTAATGATATGGTTGTTTAATCAATAAATTCTTAAACTACAGATTAAAAAAAAATCAATATTGTAATTTTAAACTTACATGTGTTGTATTATTAAAATTTTATAATCGCTTATAAAATGTTTCTCCCATGAGTTGGTTTATCTTCAAATTCAGGAGAAGACTCTGATTTATCATCAGGAGTAAAATCTGGATTCTTTCTCTGTATACTTTCCTTTTTTTTCAAAGCCTCTTGCAATTTTGATTGTTGCTCTGCATGTACACTCTTGAAAGTATCCGCCCATTCTGAATTATTTAATGTATCTGAAATCATATTTATATCGAGTGGATCATTTTCAGGATCATTATTTTCCTGTTGGTCATGAACAAAGCTGAAATTAGTTTGATCTCTCTTTTTAGGTGACCAAAATTTATCATTTGTACTAAATGTTTGTTCAATTGGTGTCAAATTTGGTGAATAAACTGCTATATTTGGTAACTCCAATTCTCCCGTCAAATTTCTTTGTAATGGTTTTTCTTCACGATACTGCAAACCTTTACTACCATTGGAATCATCATTAGTGTCATTGAATGGTGTATTATTAAGGAGAATTGAGGATTGTTCTGAAACTGAATTCATCGAAAAACCATCATTATGGATCCGATTTCTAAGATCTTGACGTCTGTGAATAAACCTCCATCTATCAACAACCATTTTCAAGGTATTTAAATTTTTTTTAGTTTTGACTTGTCTATCAACAATCTTTGATACAACAATTCTATTAATAAAATCCATTAATGTCAAACAGTTACTTTCATCAAATCTGGTATATAAAGGAATCTGTAAAATGATTCTTTTGAACGAAATACCTTTTTCATGATTAGTTTGCATATGAATAATAGCTTCCTCAATAAATCTCTCCAATTTGTTTTGTCTTTCTTTAACTTTTTCAACATCAATTTTCTTTAGTGTTTTATTGATAGCTGCAAAATCAACAAAAACATCATATGGATCAGTTGGATTTTCAACTTTAACAAACCATTTCTTAGATAATTCTGGAATGGTCCATTCACCTTCATAAACTTTAAATGAAAAATAACCATCAAGCGATCTTAAAAGTTTAGGTAACTGTTCTGGTTGAATAAACCCTGTTCCATATTGATCAAACTTAGACCATGCTTTTTTGAACTTTCTGATTTCCTCTCTATTCAAAACCGTTTTAGGTCCAATGTTTCCATCTTGACCACTGGTATTATCATTGTAAACATAACTGAAATTATCAAAAATCAATGAAATGAACATATTGACAAAAATATACATTGAAATGATATTCCAAGTAATGAAAATAATATAAGCATATTGTTTTCTTCCACAATCAGTGTTACTCAGCCCATTTCCTTCAAAACAATATGGCTCTGAAACAGTGAAATCATGCATAGTATAATTCCAAGCTTCACCAAAACTATTTCTAAATAACAAAATCAATGATTTAGTAACAGTTCTAAGGTTCAAATTTCCTGTTGTATTTGGTCCCAACCTTGTCAAACCAAAAATCTGATTTAAACCAATTGCAAACACTAAAAATAAAATGAACCAAGTATAAATCAAAGATAATAAAGATGGTAAACTTGCTGACCCAACTTTCAGTAAATGACTTAGCCTATCACTAAAAGGAATCAAAACAGTGAAAATACCAACTAAAAACAACTTGTTAATGTTTGCAAATGCTGTGCTTCTTGACACAAAAAATGAGACCAAAGACGTTGTAAAAGCACCAGTAAAAACGAAAAATTGATATGAATTCCATTTATTCAGGAAGAAAGTTTTCGGTCCAACTGCAACCATTCGCATCATAATAAACACCATAAAAACTGTTGATGAAATAAAATAAATGGTATATCTAAAATTATTCAAAGCTTTAGGACTTGGATACATTTCTAATAAAATGGCTAAAATATGAATCCACAACAATATGAACAATGAGGATCTCACATATGAATTTCTCTCAACAGAACAATCATAACAGATCTTTCTAATTTTAGTGAAATTTGTGGTGTCGGGTCTTTGAGTTGGGTTAATTTGTGATAATAACTTTTTAACTTCATTCCATGAAGTTTGTTGCAATGTCATAAAAGCACTACCAGTTGTCTTGGAATAGTTACTGATAATAACAGAAACAAATAAAGTCAAAACAAAAACAATACCCAAGAAGTTGAATAAAATAATGAACAAAGCATTAACTGGGGTGGCATAGTAAGACGCCACTGTTCCAACACCTGAACTATTAACCATGTCTGCTAGTAGATCAACCCAACCTTCTAATGACAAGATTTCAAAAAGTGTTAATAATGAGGATGTAAAACTATTAAGTTCTAACTGAGGACTATTATATGATCTAGGCATCAATATATCCCAGTTTTGAACGGTGGTTGAAAATTCATTGTAACAAAAATCATAAGCAAGACTTCCATCGTTACATACACCAAGTCTCCCCCTAAATAAACTTAAACCCCAAATAGTAAACGGGAAAAGTAAAGTGAAAGATAGAATTGCTGCTCCTAAAATCTTCCAAACACCTGCTATGATAACTTTATGAAAAATATCTTGTGATTTAGAACTAATTGTTAACAATCTTAACGCTCTTAAAGCTTTAACACCTCTAACCAATCTAGATATTGTATCATATCCTTTCAAAAGTGCAATCACATTTAGCCATAATGATATCAAAACAACAAAATCAATGTAATTCCAACTATTTAAAAAATAGGCATTTGGTGTAAAAATAATACCATCCGCTATAATTTTGATGAAAAATTCAACGGAGAACAAAAATGCAAACGCTATTTCTATCTCAGAAGTCCAATTCATAGTTTTAGTGTCATAATCTTGACTCTTCTTGTATAAAGGAGTAGCATAACAAGCCACAATTACAAGAACCATGGTACTAATGGCCATAACAGTTAAAAAGATACCATGAAGATAAGGTTGTGGTTCATGACCATGATAACGAGTACCAACACTTGGCCTTGTAAGTTTTTGACAAAGCTTTCTCAATGGCTGATCTGGAGAGAGAACATAAAATACTTTGTTATAAGTGGGATTATCTTCAATATATTTCTCTTTCTCTTTCTCAGCTTTATCACTGATGATTTGGAATGCTGTTGGTAAGTTACTGAAATCAATATTTGAATCAAGCAGTTCATTTTCGTTGTTCTTAAAGAATGGGTTGTTGTATGTTTGAGAAAAACATCTTAACCAAGAATTTGACATTAATCTTCTATAACGAACTTTAATGAATCTTGATATTTTGGATTTAGGTAGTTGTTGAAGTTCCTTTTCTTCTTCCTCGTTCAATTCATCTCTCAAAAATTCCTGGATTGCAGCACCGCTCAACAATAAATTCAAAACCTCTGTATCTTCATAATCACTTTTCACTTGTTTAGATCCAAATAATTTTCTTGTAATTCCTGAAATAGAAAACTGTTGTTGTTTTGCGTAGTTTCTTAGCTTTTCTGGGAAATCAACCAGCACAAATTTTCTAACTTGTTCTTTCCGTTTAGACTTTTCTGAAACTTGTAAACTATCTGCAATGATAGCAATGAAAATATTCAATACAACAGAATTAGATAACAAAAACCATGCTATAAATAAACAAGAACCAAAGAAAGCAGCAGATTTACTTGGAGCATTTTCTTGCATGTTGTACATCACATCACTCCAATTCTCAGTAGATGTAATTGTATACAAAGCAACAAACGTGTTTGGTAAAGTTTGCAAAGGAAACAAGTAGTTTTCATAATCACCAGCATCAATAAAACCTTCAAAATACCTGGAATAAATGATACTTGATAAAAACAAAAGTAAAAAGTAAAACAGAGACAAATTGACAATAATAGAGATACTTTTCCAAACTTGCGACAACAACGTCCTAACAAACTTGAATAAAAGAACCACTCTATAAATTCTTAAAATCTCAAAAAATTTGAGCCAGTCATAGGCATGTCCCAGTTTTCTATGAATTGGTGGAATCACAATTATAGATGTAATGATGGCAATCGACAAATCAATAAGATTTCTTTTCACTTTCCAAAATCTAGAATAGTTACCATGGTAAAGGAAGAATCTCATGATTATCTCAAATAACAAAACAACGGTTACAACAGCTTCTGTTTTATAAATTCTGAACAGCTTGCTACTGGTTGTGTCCTTGTTTATGGAGCACTGAAAAATCAAATCTGCACCGATGAGAATTTCAAAAATCCATTTGACTTTTAAATAAACTCTAGCAAAAATAGAAGGTGTGAAATTCCAGTCTAAATCAAAATCTAATATCATATCATCAAGTTCATTTTTCTTATGTTCTACATCTCTTGTAGCTTTGAATGAAGCACTAATGACTGCAATAATCAAATTAATCAACCACAAGTATAAGAAGAAAATACCAAAGATGAAAAACAAAGAAGCAGCCATTGTATCAGTATCCATTGTATCATACATCAAGTCCGTGAAAGTGTTTGCACTCATTATAACGAAAGTAAGTTGCATTGATTGAATGATGTTATCAAAGCTAACTGTTCCACCATACGGATTATCTTGAACGACACATTTAGAATTCACAGGACATAAAAAACCTTTTGTTCTACCACTTGATGATCCATCCTCCAGAATATATGGCATGTGTTTCAAAGTACCTGGCTCTAACCAACCACCACAAAAATTTTCAGTGACAAATATATCAGTTGGGTCAGTTGGGTTTGTCCACACACATTTCCTTCTCATTGAAGAATTAAAGCTTTGGACACCAATGATTGCAAAAAACACCCAAAAGTATACCAGAAATAAGGAAACATCGACCAATTGAGGAGCACCAAATTTCAAAGATTTCAATATCAATGATATTCTATCTGTCATATCAACCAGTCTCATGATTCTGATACATGACAGTGCTCTAAATAATGGGACACCTTGATAATTGGCAGGTGCTAATGATGTGAAAAGATCTAACCAAAAACAAACTGTTGATATAAAATCCAGCCTATTCCAACTGCTTCTAAGATACGCTCTTCGCACTGGTTTTTCAACTTTCTTAAAACTTCCAATGGTAATTGAATGTCTAATTGATCTTCGTGGGGAATGTACAGCATTTGAGTCAAATGTTTGAATTGTGCTTCTTGTGTCATCATTTTTTTGTTTAGTAGCTTTAAAAAAGGTAATGAATTTGTCAATGTTGAGTCTTTCCCAAATTGTAGTGTAAGGCATATGTAATGCATCAAACATCTGTGAATCATCCCATAATCCAAATGCAATAATTCTCCCGACAACATCTGCTGTGTAAACAATATTAATAACTAGCAGAATCCAGTCTGCCCAGTTAGGTCCATATTCAACAATACCATGTAATTGATGTGGATACCATTGTCTATACGAAAGCAAAGCAGTTTGAAAAAGAATCAAAACTTTATAAACTTGATAAGGCCAATCATTTAAAAATAAGTTTGCAAGGTAAAGTCTTAACCTACTATTTGGTTCAAAGAAGCATAATGAGTTCCCATAAAGTCTCAGGTTTCTATCCGACGCTACGTTAGGTGAATGGTATGTTGTAATATTGTTCGTATCATCGTCAAGAAAGTACTCATCATCCTCATCGTTCGTACCTTCTTGTTGTTCCTCTTGGTTAAATTCAGTTGGTTTTAGTGATCTTTGTTCTTCTCCAATGGATACAGAAGATGCATTACTCACAGCATAGCGCGAGCTTCCTATATCTATTCCATTCTCTGTTCTCATACTGAATCTCGTATCATTTTGACTTGTATCTGTGTGACGCCTGCTTCTAACTTTAGAAGTGATTCCATGTAAAACACTTTCGATTTTTTTTGAAGGAGATGATCCAGCTAGTGGAAATTTTGATTGTGTCGGTGTGGGTAGATTATAATGATCAGTATAATTTCTTTGAGCTTCAACATCATTGTTATCTAAGAATGGGTTATTGTCCACTGTGATTGTTTCTAATGGAATTCCACCAGTAATTGATAAATTAGAAACAGATGAATTTTTGGAAGATGCACTTTTCAAGGGTAGCCATTTACCTTCCATATTTGGAGTACCCAATGCAGATGCAAACTCTGCTTTTAAATCATCAATATCAGTGAAAGCCAGTTCATCCATTAACGATAAATCTGGTGATTTATGATGTCTCGATGAGTCCTCCGATACCGTGAGACCTCTAGTTATTGGGCTAAGCAATTCTGATTCATGAGATCTTCTTGTAAACGCAGATGGTGCGGTAGGAGACCTGCTCCGTGAACTACCCTTTGAACTTGAGAAAGATCTTTTAATGCTAGATGACGGTAGTTCCAAGTGATCTGAATTGGACTGAATCCCAAGTCCTGTGACATCTTCAAATGGATTGTCCACCAATGGGTCTATTCGAAGTATTGGTCTACCCCTGTGATCCACAGATGGAGCTGACTCGCTGTCCTCACTGCCACTATCATTTTCTATAACAAATTGTGGAAAATCAGACATTTTGCTCCCCAATTAACTTCTGTTGAACCGTTCTTTATTTTTTAATATTATTGGTAGCAATAAGTAAAATATCGACGGGAACGGAACAAAAGCGTCTTTGGTAAGTTGCTAGCGAATTGGAAGCGTTTTTAACGATAAATAAACTAACTTTAGAGTTTCAAAAAAATATTTTTTATATACTGAAAAATGCAGCTTGACTACAAATCAAACTCTCAACATCTTACTCTGTTTTTGGTATTGGTTTCAATAGGTAACATTTAGATTGTTTGAAGAGTGATATTCGAAATCCAAGATAAAGATCCTTCTGATAAATTTTTGCAGTTAAATTGGATACGAAATAATGCTACAAGTTTATTGGCCCTCTGATCTGTTGAAGTTCACCAAAGCAGACCGTATTCAGAGGTCGGTGGTGATTGGTTATGATATAGAGTCTGCTGTTTATGTTGTTGTCTCACTAATACTGTGTCAAGAGATCACTAATTTGGATGCATTCACAAAGATTTTGAAACAGTTGAACCTTACAATACTGGGCTATATTGGTGATTCCGATTCTGATGAGTTCCAAGTGATAAACGGCAAAGTACAAAGAGCCAATACAAGCATAACACTTTACAGTCCTCCAGATCCAAGAATGATGCAGTTCTACTCAATTGATCCAATAGCAATCACTCTTCCAGAAAGAAACCCAGCTAATACTAAAAAAAATGATGATGATGATAAGTTGAAATATTTATTGGAGAAACATTATGATGATCGTGAATTGTCAGCAACAGAAAGAAATTTTAAAAAAACAGTGAGTTTATTGAATACCTGCTGGACAAAAAGAAGAGAAATTGTAAGTTTTTTCCCAACCATGAAGATTAGTTGGGATGAACCATCATTTTTAATAAAAACTTTCACAAAAATACTAAATTTTTTCTTATTATTTTTACATTTCTGCAGACAGTTCAAGCTCACCAGATTGTCCTTTATTTTAATTAAATTTCAGCTTCTATTGAGATTTATTTGTTTGAAGATTTATTTTATTTTGAACTACAAACTTGATTCAAATATACCTAACTTGATTGAATTGAGTGCTACAGCACAACAGATTGACCTAAGACTACAGCAGTTTTGTTATTTCCCTGTACAATATGCCAGAACCATGAGAAAATTCAAAAAAGAATCTACGAATATTCCTACGAATAAATCCTCATATTTAACTTTACCTTTAAGTCAATACCCAGAATATATCAGATTTTATAATACAATTTGGTTGATCATCAATGACATCACATTTGGTATAACCATCAGCACGTTATTAATAGAGAACCAAGAGTTTTTAACTAGATTTTTCCAAAATATTGTCATTTCTAAAATTCTTTATAAAGATTTAAAAACTGTTACTATATGGCTAATGAATTCACCAGGTGGTATCAAGTTGAATAATGAGTTATCTATATTTTTTGGTGATTTATTCACATGGGTGATTGAGTTTTGGAAAATGATATTCATAGACCCATTAGTTTTGAATAACCTGTCAATCATTATTTATTTTTTAGCAATTGCAGGAACTTTTGGTGGTGTCACTTTAGTAATTGCAATGTTTTCAGATTTTATATCTATTATTACTTTCCATATCTATTGTTTTTATTTTGCAAGTGCGCGGATTTATAATTGGTTGATTAATATTATTAACAGTTTATTTAGATTATTTTGTGGTAAGAAAATCAATATTTTGAGAAAAAGAATTGACTCAAATGATTATGAGTTGGATCAATTATTATTGGGAACATTATTATTCATTGTGTTAGTCTTTTTGTTGCCAACTGTTTTAGCATTTTATTTGATTTTCACCATTTCAAGACTAATGATTTTACTATTATTGATGAATTGTGAACTGATAATGTCATGTTTAAATCATTTCCCAATTTTTATTTTATTATTAAGATTCAAAGATTACAAAAGAATCCCAGGGGGAATTTTTTTTGCTGCATACCATTTCAATAAAAATGCAGATTATTTAATGATCAAATCATGTCCAATTCAAATCAATCAAATGTTTAAACCATATAGTTTAGTATTCAAAAAACTACAATCAGCATATTTTTCAATGGGTACAATAAAACAAATCATGTGTGGATCTCCCTTGAATGTTCAAAGAAACAAATTGTACCAAATGTTGTACTCGGGTTTACCATCAACTCCGATGACAAACGAACAAGTCTTAAAAGAAGTTAAAGAGTACATGTAAATGATTAATATATGTATACTACATTCAAATTTTTGAGTTCTATCATAAGAAAATTGTATATCTTTCAGTTTTCTTCTAATATTATATACATGCATGTTCCGTTATCTCTAGTTACCTCATACCTTATTTCTTCTTTTTCTTTGGATCAACAGCTTTCTTTTCTTTACATTTTGCTGGTGGGTTTTTACCTCTCTTTCTACGAGCGTCCAAGAATTTCTTTCTATAAGCTTCTGATTCAGGAGTCACTCTCCATGGTGTGTCCATAGGTCTTAAGTCCTTTCTCACTATAGATGGGAAATTCATGTAATAGTCTTTCACAAGTGGGCCTAATAGAGGTTTTCTCAAAATTTTGGCCCCGTTACGTTTAGCTGTTGGGTTGAAAGTTGTGTTGAAGATCTTGGACTGCATCTTCATAAGATCGTAAATTCTGCTCTTTGGAGGAATCGACATGGCTGCTGGATGGTCTGAACTTTGAGTAATCTCAAAATTTCGAACTTTTTTATTAACTAGCGTTTTGAATTTTCACTCAGACTTTCTTTCTCTCATTTTTTGTGTAGGGTAAAAAGTAAAAAGTAAACTTGTAAAGATTTCAGACTGTGTCCCTACCAGAATTGTCCATGAATTATTTAAACTACAGTAGTAAAAGAGTGATTTGTAGTGTTATAAAAGACTCACCGTTTTGAAGTTTGTTTTAAATAGCATTATAGTCTAGTAGCATCTCTACGGTTTACGATTCTATCACCAATTTCCAACTTTCAAGTTTCAGCAAATTATCTTTCAACACCAGGATCTGCCATGAATTACCGGTTAAAAAAATCAGGCTTTGATCATTTATGGTGAATTTAAATAGGTTATATAACCTCACCATTGGCTTGATTCGAGAGTCTGAAACTAAATAACTTTATGCTTATAATATCACATCATTTGTTTTAAAATGTTCTCTAAATAATCATTTTTTCTTGTTGAGCAATTCCACAAACTATTTTTTTTTGCGTCAAAGTTAAAATTCAAAAAAGTTCAACTCTTAAACTATATTAATGGTATTAGAATTGTAAATTAAGCAATTGTTAATTAAGTACAGTAGTACTGATTGATTTAATTTCATGATTTAATAAAATTAATTCAGCCAGTCGCCAGCTTATAATAATACCGATTTTCAGCCTTATATTGGATTTAACAGTAATTTATTATGGTACCTATAACTTTAGGACTCTTAGTAAAAAGCTACGCTGAGATCGGTTTGTTTTTGAGCAAGCTGATATTGAAATTGTCTATACGTCTTAATAATATAACTTTGTTAATCAAACTGGAGATTATAAAAACGCTCTTATTAATATTAAGATAAACTAAGGTCATTTTTCAGCGTACAATATAATAATTTACTGATTATTTTTGAGTGATTTTCAAGATATTGAATTAAACCACTATAGTACCACAGATCCCGTTTATAAGCTTGGGTAGTAGATACATGTCCATGCTAGTACGCGTATATAATAAATTATTAATTAATTACTCTAATTATTATTATTAATATAAAATTCAAAGCTCAAGATTTATAGTAGATAAAGATACTTATGGAAATTTAGTACTTTTCACAAAATTCTTTATCAGCAGGATGAACATCACAAAAAAAGCTCCTGTTTATATTGACCTAAATTTTATTTATTTTGAAAAAAATTAAACAAATTAAACTACAAAATTTAGAACTTTATTTTAATTTAGTGATAATTATTTTAATTTTATTTACTTAACAAAAGGCAATGAAGTTTAAGCTAATTACCAAGCAGCAGCTGGTTCAGCAGCAGCTGGGGCTTCTTCTGCAGTCCAGTCTTGAGCAGCTTCGGCGGATTCAGCAGCCCAGTCAGCTTCAGCTGGTTGAGCAGCCCAGTCAGCAGTTTCTTCTTGTTGTTCTTCTTGTTGTTCTTCAGCTTCTTCTGGTGTTGGTTCAGCTTCTTCTGGGTCTCTGTAGAAATATAAATCTGGCATGATGGACCATGCTTCTTCTCTGGATGGTAAAGAACCACGTAAACGTAAGACTTCTCTAGCAATTAAGTACCAGATCAAACCAATGGCGTGTTTACCTTTGTTGTTGGTTGGGATAGCAACATCAACAAATTCAGATGGGGAGTCTAAGTCAGTTAAAGCAATAACTGGAATGTTAACGTATGAAGATTCTTTGATAGCTTGTGCATCAGTTCTTGGGTCAGTAACAACAACTAATCTTGGTTCTTTAAATGAACGAGTGATGTAGTTTGTGAAAGAACCTGGTGTAAAACGACCAGCAATAGCAGTGGCACCGGTGTGAGCAGCAAATTTCAAAACAGCTCTTTGACCGAAAGTTCTTGAGGAAACAGCAACAACATCGGAAGCATTTGGAATAGCAGCAATAACTCTAGCAGCTAAAACAATTTTTTCCCATGTTTTACCAATGTTAATAATGTTGACACCGTCTGGACGGGTTTTGTAAACATATGGTTCGTTGTGGACCTAGGATTTAGTTAGTACCGTAGTAGAAAAAAAAAAAAAAAAACAAACCAGAAAAAATATCACTATAATTTGTTAAGTTTATGAATATACCACTTGAACAGTGGTATAAAAAATAAAATGCGTGTGTTGTTTAGAATTTGAGATGGTAATGAACTTGATGACAACTTATTTCATACATTCCTGGCCCTTCTATAAAATTAGCTCTTTTTTCTTTTTTCATTTCAATAATTTTCATATAATGGGCTTGTTTTATACCTCTGCTGCTCATTGACAATGCTGTATTCTTCTCTTCATTAATTTCCATAATGGTATTTTTCTTTATCTCACACTGCAACACACGAATATATTCAAAACTTCACAAAATTATCACATTTCACATATCTTTCATTCTGGTGGTAAAAGCTTCGTAAATCTTCATGGAGACAACATACTTGAACGTTCTTAGAACCTAAGTGGACTTTGGCAGCTAACAACAATTTAGCGTCTTCTGGAGTAAGATCAAAACTAGCTGGTAAGGACATTTTCGTAGATTTGTTGATGATTCTAAGGAAAACCTCTTTTTGTAAATTTCAACTAATTATTTTTCTTATTTTTCAGTGTCTAGTTTGCATTTTTTCGAGTTTGAAAATTGCGTCGTTTCCGGAAAACTCTGACTAAGCATTTTTTGTTTTTGGCCTGCAATTTCAGAAAATTTAAAATAAATTCAGCATTGTTTCGCAGTCACAGCACATCTGGACATTTTATAAAGAAAATTCTAAAAGTTCTAAAGTGTTAGCCCTGGAGCAAGTCACATGACTACACAGGGTTTGTTGAAAACTTGAAAGTTTAAGAAATTTTTCGATTTTCAGCTGATCAAAAAGATAAAGAAAATATCTCTTAATTCTCAATTTCTGTAGGTTGAGAACTTCTAAAAGCACATAACAGAGACTTGTGCTGCTGTCTATGGACAATTTGTGTTTTAAGCACCAGAGCCAACATCTTTCATCATCTTACAAAATGAATTATACGTCCTGGATACCTACATTCAAGGACCACATCACAGGAGACTACAAAGACCTCAGAAACAGTAATAACACAAAATACGGTAATATCACTTTAGTAGTGACACTGCTCCTAGTGTGTGTCTACCCAATTAAACAACTGTTTTGTGCACTGATATTTCACTCCTCTTTATCTTCAATACTTCTAAAATTCAATAATACAACCAAAAGATCCAAGTTCCTTCACAATTTCATTTTCCATTCTACAACTATCAAATTAATTTTATTCTGGGGAGGCACCAGTGTCGGTCTATGTCTTCTCGAAACATTAGATGACTTGTTGCTCATTGGTAAAAGGTTTGGAAGAGTTTGCTGTGCTTCAATGCCAGCATTACTATTTTTAACGTTGAGACCTTCACCATTACCTAGAACTCTTTATTTGTCATTACTACCTATTCATAAATGGTTATCAAGAATAGTGGTGATTGAAGCAATGATACATACAATCATTTATTTGTTGTATTTCAACCATGCAAATACAATGTTCAAGATCAAAAAAATAGCCAATATTAATGGAATAATAGCTATGATAGCATTCATATTAATCACAGTTACGTCATTACCTAAAGTTCGTCGCGTTTGTTTTAAGCTTTTTTATTTTATTCATTACTCAATGACTTGGATCTCACTGATTTGTTTGCATTTCCATGCAAGACCAGGAATTGGACTTTATACCATTTTGAATGTTTCAATTTTGTTGCTCCAGATAGGTTATAGAATAAGACATACCACCAAAACTACAGTTTCAATAACGAATATTTCACCATCATTGGCATTATTAGAATTTCCTTCATCAGATATTTCAAGAAAAACTGGGTTACCAGCTCCTCATGTTAGAATTAATAACACACATAAGAATTTTTTTAAAAATGTTTTTTATCAACTAATTCCTTTCCAACATCCTTTCACTGTTTCCAGTTTACCAAATGATTACATGGTAAAATTGATAATCAGACGTGGCCGGTTTCCGTTAAAAACAAACAGTTGTTACTATGTGACAGGAGCTTTTGAGCCTTCTTTAGATTTCATTAGAGAATTTAATCTGTTCAATAAAGTCTTCTTTAGTACTTATAAAAGGTTGAGCTCTACCAATGGTAACTCCATTTTGAACAATTATAATATTGAAGCAAATAGAGTTTTGATTGTTGTTGGCGGTAGTGGTATTTCTTTTGGTATCCCATTACTTAGAATCTTGAATTACAATGGCATTACTGCAAGATTAATTTGGGTTTCAAAAGATTTGAAAGATTTGAATTTGTTGAATCATTTCAAAGGATTACAAAATATTGAATGTTATATTACTGGTGATTATGATGAAAATGATATTGTCATTGATTATTATGAAGATGATAAATTGATCAATAAAGTCCAACCTTTGAATTATGGGGCTATAAATAATACATTTGAAAGTTTCAATGATGAAGAAATTAACTTTACAAACTCATTCAATTTTACAAAAAAGAAAAAACCTACTGTTGGTCAGTTGAAAGATATTAATTTTGATTATAAAGAACATGAGAACGTTAATATTGATATCTCCGATCAATGTAAACATGGAATTCATACTCCAAATTCAACTCAAAGAACCAAATCTTTACCACGTTTTACAAGATCAGTAATACCATCTGCTTTAACAGCTGTATCTGCAACTACAGCAAATACAAATGGTACAGAAACTCAAGATATAGAAGATATGAATATTTCTCCAGAAACTTTCAACAACATCAAAATTTCCAAAAGTATAAAGATTTTTTATGGTCGTCCAAATTTAGGAGCGGAGCACTATGAATGGTGTTTGCAATCTCATTGTGTCGGTCCAACTGTGAGAGATGGAGAGAATATTTGTTGCAGAGATCTGGGTCCTGAAGAGATTGATAAGAGTAAAATTTGGGTTGTTGCAGCAGGTCCATCTGGTTTGGTTGATCATGCTTCCCAATGGGCTAAAGACGGTGGCTTGAGGTGCCATGTTGAGAGTTTTGCTGTTTGAATGGTCACATTCCGTGACATACCTCATAATTTATTTATTTTTTTATTTTTTTTTTTTTTTTTATTTTTTTTGAGGAACTATATTTTTGTGTCAAACTTTAATTTTGATACTTTTTCCTGCTTTTTTCTGCTTTTACATCAAGTTTCAATTATTCCAACTGGTTAGGAGTGTGTGTGCGTGTCACCACTTTATTATTTTGTTTGTGGTGTTGCTTTTCATTGCTAGAAACTCGTTTTATTGGCTCTTTTTGTTATATTTTGCTAGAAATCTATCAACTTTTTGAAAGAAAAATTATTTGTTTATTTACAATTGAACAAGATCCATTGACCACCGCTCTGTGCGCTTAATTCACTTGCTCTACCAACTTCATACACACAGTACGTACTTTATTGATGGACAGAGACATCATTTGGGACAGATACATTCCAGCTGCCGCCTCCAAACAGAGTTATCGTCTCTTCCAGGACAATTCCAATGGTGATAATGGCCTAAACAACATCAACAACGCATACAATCAACAGCGGTCTAGCACAACAGGACACCAGTCACATCCAGAAGAAGCACTATTGAATTTGAACAACACATCAGTGAATGAAGGTGCTGCTACTTTTTGTCCCACCACACCTCAAAATTCATCTCATCTCTCAAACAATCGCAACCATACTGCTGAGTCGAGACTGCTAAAGGGTGATGATCACAGATCTGCTATTGCACAAGCGTTGAGCGTTGATCTCAAAAACAGAGTTTTGAATTTTGGTGTAACTTGTCCAAATGTTTTATGTTTTGGCGGTTTTTCTACTAGTAACTTCAGCAGTGGCAATTCCTCCCTATCAAAATCCAATCACCATTCTCACTATGCGCATAGCTTGAAAAATTGTCATTCACCAGGAAGAACGCATTCTCCATCGTCGGTTAATAGCTCTGTTAATTCAAGTCCATCTTCATATATTAGTGCAATTTTTAGTGACACTTCATCATTATCAAATAGACAGTTAATCAGTGATTATGCATCAGACTCTTCACCAAACTCACATTTATCTCCACATCAGATGAAAAAACAAAGATTAAAGGCCAAAGAAACGAAGGATAAAAGAATTAAATCTCAAGTTCCATTTAGAGTTTTGGATGCACCATATCTTAAGAATGATTTTTACTCTAATTTGGTATCATGGTCGAAATCTACCAATAATATTGCTGTTGGGCTATCTTCAAATGTTTATCTTTGGTCAGAATATGATGGTGCTTCGCTATTACAATTAAGCGAGCATGAAAATGTCACTTGTGTTTCGTTTTCAAATGATGATATAATTTTGGTTGGTACCAAAGCAGGAACACTATCATTATTTTCACAAAGTTCACGTATTCTTTTAAATGAATACCATCATAGTGGTCATGTGATATGCTGTATATCATGGTTTCCAAACTCATTAGATAAAGTGTTTATTGGTGATGAAATAGGACAAGTTTTATTGCTTCAAGTTGAATTCAATCCAATTGAAAAATCATATAAGTTAGTTTTGAAATCAACGTTTAAAGCAAATCAACAGCAAGTTTGCGGTATTGCCATCAATGAAACCGGAACTCAAGTTTCAGTTGGAGGTAATGATAACTGTTGTACAATTTGGAATATTGAAGATGTTTTGTCTCCAAAGTTATTGTTTTTCTTGCCACATCATGCCGCTGTCAAGGCTATTGCTTATTGTCCTTGGTCTAAATCATTGTTAGCTACTGGTGGTGGATGTAAAGATCGCACTATAAGATTTTGGCATACTCAGACAGGCACATTGTTAGAATCTTTCCAAACACAAGGTCAAATAACATCATTGATTTGGTCTCAGCATAAAAGACAAATTGCTGCAACTTTTGGCTTCAGTGACTCTGAAACACCAGCATTAATTGTTGTTTATTCTTACCCAAAAATGGAACCTGTCATTCAAGTTAATGCATCGGTGAATTTAAGAGTTTTAACAGCCGTAACATCACCAAATGCAGGGTCTATATGTGTTACTGCAAATGATGAAACTGTTCGTTTTTATGAAATATGGGATGAAAAGGCGACAAAAATTGTTGAATCACAAGAAAGGGGTGTATTTGGAAGTGATTTAATTGAGTTAAGTGAAGGTATTATCAAAAATGGTAATCCTTTGAGATGATTTATATAAAAAAAATCAATGATATTTTACAAAAAATTATAATAAATGCATTCTAAATAAATTTTATTAACTAATGTATAAAATTGTCTTTTTGTTTTTTTAGTTATTAAGAAGGAACACCTTCATAATCATTATCTTTAGTATTGTTCAAAACTTTTTTCCAATGACCTTTATTACTTGCAACTGGTATTCTTTTCAATCTTGTAATGATAATTCCAACAAATATTAAAGCACAGAAAACACTAGCAGGTGTAATCATTTCAATAAAATTTCTTTCTGTTGTCACTTTATGATAAGGACAACTTGAATAAGGACCACCAGTCACCCAGCAATCTTGAATAGCAATACAGTTCATATCAATCCAATAACCATAACCGGTACCCAAAGTATCTAAGTATCTCACCAAAGAAGCCTGTTCTAATGCAGTTTTTGGAACACTAAAAACATAATCAACATCACCAACACTATCCAAAACCTCTGTACAATCAGCTTCAAAATAGGACTTTGAATCTTTTGAAACTTTCCAATCATAAGGATTATTTGGATTTTGACAAACATTTTTTTTAGTATCATAACAATTATCAACAACCCAACCTTTTGAAGTTACAACTGCACAACGATATGCAGCTTGTTTTTTTTTTATTCCTGAAATTTTAACCGCAGCTTCTAATGAAGTTTTTGGTTCTGTTGATAGCCATGACCAAAGTGAAGAATTTAATAAATTGCTCAAATCTGATGATTCGAATTTATGTGAGATTATTGGGGAATACCCAAGTTTAATTGAATCATGTAGAGTAGTATTTGTGAACCTTTCCAAAGTTGTGTCATATGTAAATTTCCAATGTTCGTTGTATGAATTTGAAAAAGAAGATTGAGTTGATAATTGCGACGATTTATTAAATAGCTGGAAATGTGTTGGTAAATTTGTGAAAATAATTGGATCATCATTTGATATGTTGTATGTTGAATTTGATAAATCATTATTCCAAATTATTGGTAAAACTCTTTTCACATTTTTGAAAAGGAAATTAGCTAAAGTTGGGTATCCTTTATCAAATACAGTGTTTTGATAAAAAGTTAAATTATGAGACCTATCATAGTTTAAATCTTGTGGTGTGTAAATTGCTGATGATAATGTAGAGTTTAATGTTGTTCCTAATAAGCCAATAGGAGTAAAATTTAGCGTTTTTGAGCTTGGGTGGTTTGTAGATGTGTCATTATGAACATGATAAAGATTGAAGATTAAAGAAATTAAATTGGCTGATAAATTAGTTTCAGTATCTGTGATGAAATATTGAACTTGTTTAATGATATCTATCAATGAAAAGCTTGGTTGGCATATGATTGTTTTATCATTAAATTTACCTGAATACAACTCATCTGAGACAGAAAAGTTATTTGGAATTAGAATGGGACACAACTGGAAATTTTCTAATACATCATTCCAGAATAGATCAATGACAAAAGATTGGATTCCCAGATCCAGCATTTTCCTTACGTGAGCAACAGTAGAGTTGCTGT
Organism: Starmera pachycereana; assembly: GCA_030570535.1. Classification (NCBI taxonomy): domain Eukaryota; kingdom Fungi; phylum Ascomycota; class Saccharomycetes; order Phaffomycetales; family Phaffomycetaceae; genus Starmera; species Starmera pachycereana. The sequence continues at coordinate 38,038 of JAJLVW010000041.1, forward strand.
ATCCATGTGGTTCAAAGAGCGCAGGGGAAAGCTGTACACCCGGAGTGATGATGTTATCAATGGTTGTGTTTGCACTGACATCTCTTTGACTTCTTATACCAACTTTTTTTTTTTCTGATAGTGTTTGGGAAGTGACAGATCGTATTAGGATAATCAGAATAAAAGAATAAAATATATTTTTGGGTATCAGAGCTGTCATTCTGGGTATTAATTGCATTATGTGTAAATTTGATATTCGTTTTTATTTTGAAGCATTTTGATTTTTTTGATTTTTTTTTTTTTTGAGAAATATTTCTGCCGAAAATTTAAAGGTAATTTGTGGCAAGTGCATTAATGAATATTTATGGCGCGTGTATATTTTGGTTTGTTGATATGATTTGCAGAGATATTGATCTAACTGTGAAATGTTGCTTCTATAATTATGATAATGATTATTAATTTTCGACGCTGAGGACTAGTTATATTATTCTGATACCAATGAAATAATAATCATAATTAATAACATTCTTACTGTGTATTGAAAATAATTGGTATTAGTTATATTGTTTGTAAACCTGCATTTGATCAAGTGAATTCGGTACTTGTCAATGGAAAAAAGCGATGTAGCGTGCTATTCATGATTGTTACAAAAACCTACTTCTAACTAATATGATAAAACCAAAACTCTGACATTACTTAACCAATCAAAAATTTTCAGCGTTTTTGTTTTCTGAGAATAAAAAGCTAGATTTAGTTTCAACATGTAAAGTTTAAAGCAAAAATCCAACAGCTGAAAACTCAATATGGTTGAGTTTGTAGATTTGATTGAGTTCTACACAAACAAACAAAATTGGATAACTTGACTTTGTTGTGTGTATTGTTAGTTTGCCCCTATCATAACTTGATAATGAAATTCTAAATATCTTTATATATCAAAGTACAATAGCTATTGACAAATTCTTTTTTATATCTGGAGATTTGAAAGTTTTATTTAACTACAAATAGTACTTCTATTAAAAGACCAGCATTTTTGGCAAGAACTCAACAACTCCAAACTAAATTAACTATACTATAAATTTATAACTCCTAACACCTTTATAATAAAAATTGGATAGAAAGTTTTACGCGAACATCTTTACAGTAATGAGATAATCAATAAAAAGTTTACAAGATAAAGCTTTAGCTTTAGCATTGATTAAAAATAATGTAATTAATATTTTTCTTCATAGTTTATTTCTTCAAAAAAAATGTTGCAATAGGTTTGTGATTTTGGTGGTTTAATAGTAGCTAGCCGAAGCTAAAATCTAAATAACTAGTTTACTACATGCATTTGCTTTAGAGTGTAGACTCTACAATAAACTAAAACTTAACATAATTTTAGATTATAGCGTTTTTTATTTTTTGACGTTGATAAGGACACTACTTCTTCAAAAATCAACATTAATGAACTCTATTGAATTATTTTATAATGACAATTTTTTTTATTTTTTTATTTTTTTAATTCAAACTACAGTGAAGTACTATATTTCATTAGGAGAGGTTGATTTATTGTAAGCCAACTTGAAGCATAATTTACAAAAAATACATTAATGAATCCAACAACAGAGGGGTTTTCTTAGTTTAACCTAATTATTGGATTTAGTTTTAGCTAAAACTAGCAGCTGTTATAACACAAAAAGAATGATTTTTTGTGCCGTTCAAATATTACTTTAAGCGATAACCAAAGCTAACAAAAGTATTCGTAAGTTGATGGGCAACTGTTCATGAACGTCTACACATATTTTAGTTTTTCATTGGATTTTTAAAGCATGTATTAAACCACACGATGATTTGCAATTCATGGGTTTGTCAATCACATTCAACAGCAAATTGAAATAGTAAGAAGTGATAACCATCTGTTGCACTTCAAAAACTTATTACCAGCACTCAAAATTACTAATGTATATCCAGATCTTCAAGTTGTTTTGTTGTTTTGAGTGAGTAAGCTAATCACTTAGCATTTTGTTTTCAGCGTGAAGTAACAGTGTAAGTGATTCAGAAGTTGCATCTTGTTTGTTAGACTCTACTACAAAATGCTTTACTATTGAAATTAGTGAGTTTATTGAAGATCTTTGTGAATGCTTACTTTCATTTGACAATGATGTTTGGATCACAACAGAATCAAAACATGTTATTCGTGCTTCTTTAAGCATTGCTTTGCAAAAGATGAAAATTGATCATGAACAAGAAAAAAAAAGATGATGAGTGAACAGAAAATGAACAAGTTGAAGAAGATGATTGGAAAAATAAAGAAACAACTGATGTTTACAGCAATGACAGAGAAGGTAGTGAGACAAATCACGCAGATGACATTGATAACATTGATAACATTGACGATACTGGGAATAAAGTTGAAGCTCAAGATGATGGAAAGTGACACAATTTGTTGTTTCAACGTTTAACAACTGCTCAATGATTTCGCTTAAACACAAGCTACTAAATTGATTTACTAAATTAGAATATATGATCAAATGTATAAATAACTAGTGCTCATTAATTAGTAAATTCGGCAAATCAACTTGAAGGAATTTTAGTTCAGTTTAAATTAACTAGCAGCAGGAAAATTTAGATCAATTTTGCAATGTTTGTCTTGTTATAACAAAGAGTTTGGTATGACATGTCAACACCAGCAACTTATCTTTCCAAGAAAACTTTGTTGTGCAGCAGAAGTCAGAGCAAAAAACAACTATTTAAACAGCAGTTTCCGCACCAATTCAAACATCATTTTGATATCTCTTTCTTTCTTCAACAATCTCTGCTTTGTAACACAAAATACCATTTTTCTCAACTCAATCCATTCAATAAGAAATGTCCAATTCTACAACTTCTATTACCAGCAATGTCACTTTAGTTGAAACTATGGGTGCTCCAACATCAGCACCAACCAGTTTTGTCAACGGTGTTGCCCTCAACTACAAAATCAACAAAACATCCATATTCATCTCTGCAATTGTCTTAATTGCCTCCATCTTCAGCACTTGAGCCAGTTGGGTTAACATGAGTAACATTGATATTGTTGGTTACTTAATCATAATTTGCATTTTCCTGGTCATTTGATCGTCTATTAAAACATTGCATCGAGTCAGAGTTTTGCTCCTTTAAAACAACAGCGTATAGCTTCACCTAATAATTAATAATTTCAGTTTTATTGTTCATGGTTTGTAAAACTAATTCGAGTCTGCATTAATCTCACTGATATAAATTATTGATACTGATGTATTTTTATCAAGTATATTAAGCTGCTTGAACTTTAGTGTGTACTGAAAATATAAGTAACAACAACAATAGCTCAAGATCTTCTCATATACTGCTGGAACGTCACTTTCTGAAGCTGAAGCCCGTCAAAAAACCGCTTCGTAAACAAAATATTTCTTCCAAATTCTGCAAAACAGCAAATGGCAAAACACACAAACCACTCAGCGGCTAGTTTTGAAACAACAATACACGCTAAATAGCACATCCATCACGTTCCCCCAAGTACCACCATTACCATGAGCCCATTTTAACTCCAAGCGCACTTTGGAAGAATCAAGAAATCAACCAAAACAATACATTTCAAATACACAAGATCAGCATATGGGAAAAGTGCGTTCCACGCACCTTGCCAGATTCATGTATATATAAGCAGCTGCTCGTCCCTGTAAAATCTTTTTAGTAACAACTTTCTGTTCTTCAAATTCTCATCTTTCTTTAAACCAAATTATGTCAATCAACTCAAACATTCAAGTCGAAGGCACTTACAACGATCTTTTCCTCAATTGTTACACTGATAACAGGGTCTCATTTCTCCAAACATATGGTACTGGGGATTGTAATGATGGATCAACCACCACCACTGGGATCAGCTGTTACACCATCCCAGCTCTTGATAACACAATTTCAATGTGTCAATGTCTTTTAGCCGCATCCGATAATAACATCAATCTTACCGGTCTTCTTGATATCCAAACTTGTGGTTGTTTCAACAACATTTATGTGTTTGCTGGTCTTCCAGTTCTTTTTTCGTCTTGTACTGTTGGTGTGGCAGATCCAAATTTCACTGGTACTATTGTCCCAAGTTCTAGTACTAGTTTCACCACTTCAAGTACTTTATCTTCTGCTTCTTCCACCATTGTATCATCAAGTTCTAGTGCTTCTTCTTCATCTGCAACTTCATCTGCATCATCTTATTCCTCTATTGTCTCATCAAGTTCAACTCTGAGCTCTTTAAGTGTTTCATCAAGCTCTTCATCTTCCCTTTCCTCGTCTTCTTTGTCATCATCTGCTCCATTGTTTTCTTCAAGCTCTTCCAGCTCTTCCAGTTCAGCACCTTCATTATCATCATCTTCTTCTTTTTCTTCATCATCATCTTCAGTTCCATTAACCTCCTTGATCTCATCTTCATCTTCAAGTCAGCCCCTATCATCCAGTACAACTTTATCATCTTCAGTTATCTCAACTATTTCTTATTCATCTTCATCATACGTTTCTTCGAGTCATACTGCTTCATCAAGTGCTTCTGATCATTCTTCAAATCAAGGTAATGGTATCAAACAAATGTCGATGACAGGAAACTTCTGTTTATCATTAATGTTGGTCCTTTGTATCATGGTTGGTTAATCCCAAAATTTCAGTCTTGCATTTATTTCTTTATTTTAGCACCTCCCTAGCTAAATTATTAAATTGCTTTGATTCCACATTTTTCCAACATTTGTAAATCACCCTCGAGTTAAATTTTACATGCTAAATTTCCCCCGAATTACAAAAAAACTTTATTTGAAAACTTCAATTTTCAAAATTCAAAAATTCAAAGAAAGCTTGAAATAAAAGATAGTAAGCCAAACAAGTCAATCATGGCCCATGAACCAACAAATAACCATCATGAAGTACCAACACATCAGGAACAACATCAAATCTTGAATTCCACAACAACTGCACCTCAAAGAGATATTGAAAAAGAAATAACAACTGCATTGATATTCAACTGGTTCATATCTTTACCACTTATTACGATAGTCTTCACAATTTTAACAATTTTTATAACAAAATTTTATATACCTAAACCATTCATTGATGAAATTTTTCATATTCCACAAACACAACAGTATATCCTCAAGAATGATTTTAAAACTTGGGATTCTAAAATCACAACTCCACCAGGTTTATATTATATTGGTTATATTACAAGTAAAATCTCATCTTTTTTACATTTACCATTTGATCCAGCTGGTGTTACATTACTACGACTAGTTAATACAATTGGTGGGACCGTGGCATTACCTTTGGCCTTAAATCCGATTTTCAAATTGAATCCAATATCATTTTGGATTAGTTCAATTATTTTATTCCCACCTTTAGCAATGTTTTTCACGCTTTATTATACTGATGTTTGGTCAACTGTGTTTGTTGTTTGCTCATTTAGTGTTGCTGTTACTTCTCCATTTGGTGAAGAAAATAGTATTATTATCAGTGCTATTTTAAGTGGGATAAGTTTATTTTTTAGACAAACTAATATTGTTTGGAACTTATTTATATTATGTGTTGTTATTGAAAGACGTGCAATAATTCATAAAAATTTTACTAATTATTTTCTAAATAATTGTATTAAATTTTTTTTACAATTTTTTGAAGATTTTTGGCAATTTTCATTTCCTTATTTATTAAACTTAATTGGTTTTATTATATTTATTATTTATAACAGAGGAATTACATTAGGTGATAAAGATAATCATAAAGTTGGACTGCATTTAATGCAATTTTTATATTGTTTTGTTATGATCGCTTTTTTCACAATTCCTTTATGGTTATCAGATGTTGGATTATACACATATTTTAGAAGATGTAAAAATCTTCCAGTTTTATTAATGATTGAATATTTAGGAATCTTAATCTTAATAAGATTTTTCACAGTGATACACCCATTCTTATTAGCAGACAATAGGCATTATACTTTTTACATTTTCAAGAAAATAGTTAATTATAAATGGTTTAGTAAATATTTATTAATCCCAATTTATCATTTTGCTTTATACATTTCAATTGATCAAATTTATAATAATGGGTTTTATTTCAGTTCAACAGTGGAAAATCCATTCAAATCAACAGTTGGTTTACCTCTAAAACCAACAGGAATTTCAATGTGGGTTTTTTTCATTTCAACTTTTTTAATAATTGTTCCATCTCCATTAGTGGAGCCAAGATATTATATTTTACCTTATATTTTTTTCAGAATTCTGATTGAAGTTCCATTTCAACCATTTTCTATTTTACAAACTAAAAGAGAAAATATGATAATTAAAAGACTGGTTCTTGAATTCATTATGATGGTTGTAATTAATATTATAACGTTTTTGATTTACACCTTTTATACTTTTGAATGGGCTGATGAAACTCAACCACAACGTATCATATGGTAACTGAAGCTCTACTTATACTCCTGAATATATCATTAGAGAAATAATTAACATTGAACTACCAGTTTTTTTACTGAATAAATAAAAGAATCGTAATCATGATAAATAGTATTGATAATTGAATGTATACACAATAGATTAGATAAATCACAAGCTAGAATTAAACAAAGGGTAATCAAAAATAAGAAAAAAAAGGGTTTAAAATCAAAACGTCAACTATAGTAATGTTAGATTTTGTGAATTTGGTGGTTGTTGATGTTTAATTTAGTGAAACATTTTCAAAATCTTGTACTATAGAAGTTTTTCTGATATCCTGTTCAGTAGGTTTTGGTAAATCATCATCAACTTTATCATTCAAATCTTTGACAGTCTCAACATTTTCTTTATTTTCAGATTCAGTTGGTTCTTCTAATGATTCATTAAGCGTGTCAGTTGGGATTGATTCAGTAGTAGTAGTAGTGGTAGTAGCAGTAGTAGCAGCAGCAGAAGAAGAAGAATCTAATTCAGTAGCAACAATTTCACTTGGTTTTCTTGCTTTTGGTAAAATATGGGAAATTTCATCTGATTTTTTATTTATTTCAGAGGAGTTTTTGGCTTTTGGCTTTGGAGCTGGTTGGCCATATTTAGCAATAACTCTTCTACTTAGAGCCTGTAAATAAGCAACTTCACAACCTAAATTTCGATCATAATAAGCAATATCACCATTATCAGTTAAGAAATCTTCAACTTCATGAATAATATAATCACCTTTTTGTAAATCTTTATAGAAATTTGTTAGAAATTCACCCCAGTTTTTGGCAATAACAAATTTAGTATCAAATTCACGACCAAATGTGATAACTTGACCATAGGTACCATCAACATCTGGGTTTAAATCAACACCAATGTTATTACCACAATCATCGGTGACTAATGGGATCCATCCGTTTGTAGCGTATTCAGTTTTAATGTGACCTTGAGGTAAAGAACGCTGTTTTGGTAAACCTTTCTTAAAATTACTATTTATTTTATTACCAGGTGGGACAGTAGTGACATCTTTTGATAAATCAGCAGAAGACCCAATTGGTGAAATCAAAGCATTGGAAGCAGCTTTATTACGTTGAATATCTTGATCCAATGTCATTCTATGAGCAACAACTCTCCAAGTTTGAGTCATTGCAACAACTTCTTCCAATGGTAACAGTCTTAACCCAAAAAATAATCCACCGGTACCTGCTGCTCTATCCATACCTTCTTGACCATCATGAATTCTCAAACTGGCTCTAACGGATGGTGGTAACACGACACCCAAATCTCTTTCCACTTTTGCAACATCAGCTCTAGTACATGGATCAGAAAGTGAAGAATACAGATCGACATGATTGTCTTGAAACCATTCTTCGATGTTTCTCCAGGCAAGGATTGTTTCCGAAACACCTTCAGTAGAGTGCTGGATGTTGTTCAGGTCATCTGGAGAGTCGTCCAATTGGAAGGAATCACGTCTCTCGTCATTGTTGTGATTGTTATTTAAATCATTTTGTTGGGACTCGTAGTCTGCATATCTATCGTCACTTTTCAAAGTGTAGACAATTTGGTTGATAAAGTTCTTGAAGCCCATTGTGTTCTGTTTTCAATTGGGACTGGTAAATTCGTTCTTTAAACAAATTGTTGTTGTTGTTGTGTGATTTCAAAAAATGAAAAAATGCAATTTAAATAACTGGAAGTTTTGGTGAAGTTTTCAAATTTTTTGTAAAATTTCAAGGCGAATTTTAGTCGTTTTGGAAAAAAATGACGTTTTGTGTGCTTTGCAAGTGCTGACAGTGTCTGGTTATGGAGAAAAAAAACGAGTGATTTACGACTAATTAGAAGCATCTGTCAGTAGAGAATTTTACTGTTTGGTTGCTTGACTTGTAGTGAGCACTGAGTGTTTCAAACTGTAGGAAGTGGATTTTTTTAAGTATGAAAAATTGTAACTTTTTAAGGTAGAACAGCATTAGAAATCATCAATTTGAAGAATAAAATTGTAGTAGATATTAACAGTTGAGAAATTAAATTGTCAAGGAATATTTAACCCAATTCAGTTTAAAATAAACATTAATAGTTTTTTAAATTATATTTCAGGTTCAAAAATGAGAATAATAAATAAATCAACCTGTTATTCAAACAACATGCATGAAAGTCCACCAGTTGCTAATAAGCCAAATGGGTAGTCCCATCATTCTTTATAGTACTGATTATTGAATATTTTCAAAAAGATGTTTGATATAAATATTTATTCCTATATACACACAGACACACTTATAAGTAAAACAATACCATTATATGTCTGCAAATTTCTCATTTTAGCTCTTCAAATTTCCCTTCTCTTCTATATTTCACTGTACCTTAAATTGCTCTAAATGATTAAAATTATTTAGTACGAGCATCAGTAACAGTGTTTAATAATAAAGAATCGTTATCCAAAATAACCTTGTTTGGTGATTGAGCCAAAATATGAGCGATTTCTCTAGCAGTGTCCAATCTTTTCAATTCAACATAATCTTTAGATTTCTTGATGGCTTCACCAATCAATTCAGCAGATTTAGCTTCACCTTGAGCTTTCACAATAGTACCTTGTTTTTCTTGTCTTGCCTTGTCAACAACAAAAGCAGCTCTTTGGGCTTCTTGTTGGGCAATTTGTTTAGCTTCAACGGCTTGGGTGAACTCTGGAGAGAAAGTCATAAAAGTAATTGAAACATCATCCATTAGAATGTTGAATTTAGCAGCTCTACGAACCAAGTTGTCTCTGATCAATCTAGAGACTCTTTCTCTCTGTGTGATCAACTGAGACGCATTGAACTGAGCAACGACTGATTTCAAGACTTCATTAACAATGGATGGTAAAACTCTTTCATCGTAATCAGTACCTAAAGTTCTGTAAATGACTGGTAATGCTGTGACATTTGGTCTTGACAACACTCTACAGGTGATGTTGACCATTTGTAAATCTTTGGTACCAGTTAAAGAAGCAACACTTCTTGGTTTAGCTCTAACATCGTAGATATAAGGGGTTTGCAACCATGGAATGGCAAAATGTGTACCTTCGTTGTAAATCTGAGGTTGAACACCGCCAATTCTTGAGTAGATGATGGCTCTATGACCACCTTCTACGTTGAAAAGAGATTGATTTAGTAGCATGGCACCTCCTCCAAGCAATAACAATCCTCCCAACCCAAACAATCCTGCTGGACCTGGAGCCTTTGGACTTCTCCCACCAGCAGTAAAACCTTGCTGCTGCTTCAAAATCTGGTTTTGAAAGTCTCTCGCCATGCGCTGCCAATCTCTGTTATTGCTCATTTTTGTTCTTTTCTTTGTGTTCAGTTTCTTTGTTCAGTTTGTTCAGTTTGTTCAGTTTGTTTAGTTTGTTACAATATTTGCCACCCATTTTTCATACATCCAAATTTTGAAGAATATTATACATTTTATGATAATTACCATTGAAGTAGCATATTGCCAATTGAATTTTCGAGTAGAAACAAGATGAGCGAGTTGTGTTCTGCAGTGCAGGAGGGCAAAGTGCTAACTGTGCGCCACCTGCTTTCAAACGATCCAAAAAGCGTGCTGGAGAAGGATCCAGACAACAGAACAGCGTTGCACTGGGCTGTTTCCAATAAGAACAGCGAGCTTACGGCCATGCTTCTGAGTCCAGCACTGGGTGTGGAGGTGGATATTGATGAGATGGTGGACGATGCTGGCTGGACACCATTTCATATTGCGGCAGCGGTTGGTGATATGACCATATTGAAGCTTCTGTTGGATCATAAACCTCCAATTGATCCTGATTTACAAACAAACAACGGTTCCACAGCGCTGCATTTGGCCACTTCGAAAGGCCATTACGATGTTGTGGAGCTGCTCATCAAAAACTACAAAGCTTCAGCTAGACTGAAGGACAAGAAATCTCAGTTACCAATGCACAGAGCAGCTTCTATTGGATCAATCCCATTGATTAGGCTGTTGGCCAAAGAAGGAAGATCCTCGTTGAACGCCAAAGATGTCAATGGATGGACTGCATTACACCACGCGCTGGCCGAAGGACACGGTGATGCTGCCATCGAGCTGGTAAAATGGGGTGCTGATATCACTCTCACAAACCTCGATAACGAGACACCTTTGCAAGTTGCCGTTGATGAGAAAGTTGCCAAATTTTTTACAGCAGAGCTGGGAAATTATAAATAAGGCAAACACACATGTTTATCACTAAAGCTAAATGACTATTCTTTGATTCATTATAATTTATTCCAATGTAAGTCTATAGTATGTACTGTAGTAAATAGTTTCTAATTTGGTAAAATCACTTCTGCGAGGAAAAAAAAAAAAATATTTCTAAGATGCAAATCAAAACAACCATTTTCCAAATTCCAACAGGTTTCTTTGACAAGTTGACTTGTTCAGTATTTTAGAAACCATCTGTATTCAACACCAGAGAAGTTCATTTATTATTCTGCGCAAATATTGTTTTCAAATCATCACTTTTAACCAACTTACACACTGTTAATTCCATCACCTGTCCCCACAATTAGCCAATCAATAATCTCCATGATTATAATACCCAAAATCTCAACACAAGACTCATCCCATAGCATACCAGATGTTTCAGACACCACATATACAATAAAAAATTTTGAAACTTCGAAAACATCAACTTTAATGGCCATTTTAGTTGGTGGGTTTGTTGCTGTTGGAGGTTTTTTATATGGGTACGATACTGGACTCATAAATTCAACAAGAGATATGGAATGGGTACGGCATCAGTTTGCTGGTGATCATATGAATTTTACTGCTAAAGAAACCTCGATTTTAACTGCTATTTTATCAGTTGGTACTTTTTTTGGTGCTATATTTGCTCCATTAATATCAGATACTTTAGGAAGAAGATGGGCAATAATCATTGCTTCATTCTTGATATTTATCATTGGAAATATTTGTCAAATTGTGGCAACGAGATTAGTGTTGTTTTGTATAGGAAGATTCATCACAGGTTTATCCATAGGCGTGATTTCTGCCGTTGTTCCTTTATATCAGGCAGAATCTTCACCTAAAGAAATTAGAGGTGCTATTATCTCAACATATCAATGGGCAATCACTTGGGGCCTATTAGTCTCATCAGCTGTATCACAGGGGACACATGCTGTGAAGTCACCATTATCTTACAGATTACCAATTGGTTTACAATTTGTTTGGTCTATAATTTTGGGTATTGGTATGTTATATTTACCAGAAACTCCTAGATTTTATATAATGAAAGATGATTTGGAGAATGCAGCTAAATCTTTGTCAAGGCTAAGAAGAGTTCCAACCTCAGATCCAGATTTAATTGAAGAATTAATTGAAATTAAAGCAAGTCATGATTATGAAACTTCATTTGGAAAAACTACTCTTTGGGATTGTTTTAAAAGTGATCCAAGTAGACCAAAGCAAAGAAGCAGAATTTTTACAGGAATTGCTATTCAAGCAATTCAACAATGCTCAGGGATTAACTTCATTTTTTATTATGGAGTTAATTTTTTCTCTAAAACTGGTGTATCAAAATCTTATATCATTTCATTAATCACTTATGCAGTCAACGTTGCTTTTACTATTCCAGGGATTATTCTTGTTGAAAGAATTGGTCGTAGGAAAATTTTATTATTTGGAGGTTTAATTATGGGAACTGCTAATTTGATCATTGGGATTGTTGGTGTTACTACTGATTCTATTGTGGCAAATAAAGTCATGATTGCATTTGTTTGTGTCTTCATTGCATCCTTTGCAGGATCTTGGGCTCCTGTTGTTTGGGTCTATTGTGGTGAGATTTTCCCATTAAGTGTTAGAGGACAATCTGTTTCAATAACTGCAGCTACAAATTGGTTAGTCAATTTTGTTTTTGCTTATATTACACCATATTTGATTGATACTGGGAAACATACAACTGCTTTAGGAACCAAAGTGTTTTTTATTTGGGGAGGATTGAATATCATTGGAGTTGTTATTGTTTATTTCACAGTTTACGAAACTAGAGGTTTAAGTTTAGAACAAATTGATGATTTATATAAAAATTGTTCAAATGCCATTGAGAGTACAAAATATAATAATTATGCAGCAAATCACAACAACAGCAAGAATGGAGATAATAGTAACAACAATGTCTTACCTTTAACAAGTTTGAATAACACTGGTACAAGTAAAGAAACTGATCAAGAATGGTTTAAGATGACAGAAGAAAGTTATGATAATAGTCTTGTTCATAGATCAACAACTCAAAAAGAGTATTTTGACCCTACATATGAGGTCAATCTAGGTTATGGATTAAGTCTTGCTGGTCAAAACAGAGGACCACCTTCAATAGCAACAGTATCGTCTTCTGAAGATGAAAATGACAATAATACAGATACAGCATATAACTCATTAGTGGAGCACATTTCGCACTTGAGTGACCAGTTACCACAACAGCATATGAACAGAGATGTAACTACAGGGACAGAGTTGGATACACTTGATTCTGAGTCGATTGATTCTTTCAACCGATAACAATGCATGCTGGAAATTCAAATTTCAAAATAATTACCACAGAAAAGAAAATTGAAAATAATGACTATAATGAATTAACGATCTTGTTTGCACTGCTTAAGTACCTGTTCGTTCTTCGTAGTGGATACATTCATTTAAAATTTGTATCTACATACATATAATGAGAGATATAAACTTACCCGCCCAAACAGTCGACGCTTTTTTCCAACATGAAAAGAAAGGCAATTTCACTTCACATTAAAGCAGCTGTAGCACACGAACACCACGAAAACTGCTACAATCGCTGCACAACACGCACCAACATTACATCCACTGCTGCTGATAGTACCAGGTATTTCCAGACATAACACATCACCCATCCTACAAGCAGTTTCCACTTGCCGCAAATCACCACGCGAGTTTACGATCTCCTTGAAGCAAAAGAAAGAAGAAGAAAACAACAATAACATTAATTCAATAAATAATGGATTTAGATTCAGATGTCCCAATGGAAGACGCCATTGAGCTTGATGCCACTTTAGAAGAAGACGATGATACTCATTCACAAGACGAGTACCAATTTCAACAACCATTCCAACCAAAAGAAGGTCCATTACCAGAACTTTCTTCTGGAAATATCAATCAATTAGATCAATGGATTGAACATTTAAGTAAATGTCAACCATTGTCAGAAGAAAACGTTGGCGCTTTATGTAAGATGGCCATTGATGTGCTGCAGTTTGAAGAAAATGTTCAACCTGTTAATGTCCCAGTTACTATTTGTGGGGATGTTCATGGTCAATTCCATGATTTAATGGAATTATTCAAGATTGGTGGTCCATGTCCAGATACAAACTACTTGTTTATGGGTGATTACGTTGATAGAGGGTATTATTCTGTTGAAACCGTGAGTTATTTGGTTGCAATGAAAGTTAGGTATCCAAATAGAATTACTATATTAAGAGGTAACCATGAATCAAGACAAATCACTCAAGTTTATGGGTTCTATGATGAATGTTTAAGAAAATATGGTTCTGCTAATGTTTGGAAATTATTTACAGATTTATTTGATTATTTCCCAATCACCGCATTAGTTGATAATAAAATTTTCTGTTTACATGGTGGTTTATCACCAATGATTGAAACCATTGATCAAGTTAGAGAGTTGAATAGAATCCAAGAAGTTCCACATGAAGGTCCAATGTGCGATTTGTTATGGTCCGATCCAGATGACAGAGGTGGATGGGGTATATCACCAAGAGGTGCAGGTTTTACATTTGGTCAAGATATTAGTGAACAATTCAATCATTCAAATGGATTATCTTTAATTGCAAGAGCACATCAATTGGTGATGGAAGGTTACTCGTGGTCCCATCAAGAAAGCGTTGTTACAATTTTTAGTGCTCCAAACTATTGTTATAGATGTGGTAATCAAGCTGCTATAATGGAAGTTGATGAACAACATACAAGACAATTCTTACAATATGATCCAAGTGTAAGGCCAGGTGAACCAACAGTCACCAGAAAAACGCCAGACTATTTCCTATAGGAAGAGTTCAACTGAACTAGTGATTGGCATGTTTTGTGTTTTTTTCAATTCTGTTTTTGTTATTCTGTTTTAGTTTACTACAAAAAAAAACAAAAAAAAAAAAAAAACTATTGCAGAGGATATCTTTTTTTTTTTTCCTCAATAAATGTATATTATACTCCTTAACGTTTTAAGCTGATTGTAGTGCTAAAATTTTATTTGATCTATCAATAGCAATATCACACATTGCATTAATTGAATCAACCAATTCTAAAATATAATCATTTCTTTTCAATCTTTTTTGAAACTCAACAACAATTTCATCGGCACCTCGTCCATTAACAAATAAAACAAATTTCAACCCAGGAAATTTTAATTCATATTCATGATTTAATTTTTGGAATAACTCAACTTTATCAGCTAATTTACTTTGTTCATTAGCTGAATGTTGAGATAGTTTTTTTGTTTTTGGTGCACCTAATCGTGGATGTGTTGACACGATTTCAATTAAATTTGGGTCATATGAAGATTGTGGAGACGTTGGAATCAATTTTAGCAATTCATATCGACAAAATTCAATTAGTTGAGAATATGAGTTGAATTTTTGAGAAACTGCTGGTTTAAGATAAGCTGTTAGGAACTCTGAAGGTTCAAATAAAGTGGATACAACTAGATTTATGACTTCATGTGATTGATCTGGAAGCTTGTTAATTGGTGGCAATGACATTTCAGCTCAGAAAGGTGGGAACAAATGGTGGTAAGAAAAGGTCAAATTTGATTTTGTCGATAATATAATTATTCGATAAGTTGCCAAAAGACGCAGAAACCCGAGAAATCATACTAGATTTCAATGCTTTGAACTTACAAACAACCGAAAAAAAAACTGTATTCAGTCACATGCTCACACATTGAAGTGTACTTGTAGTACGCATTGAAGCCCATGCCAGTTGAACCACTGTTTCATAATTAGCTGATCGAGCTGTTGTTCTTTATTGAAATTACTAGTACTCCATTAAACACCCGTGAATAAATGGCAGAAACATCAATCTTCATAATTCAATACTTAACAGCCTTTAAGAACTCTTTTTTCCCACCTTCTTTATCTAGCTGGTACTGATCCAAAGTACTCTCTCCAATCCATACCTATATACAAACATCAATACTCACTTTTAATTATAACAAATCTTTAATAATGACACACACAATTAGTAGTTACCCTCCGTTGATCATTGATTGATTTAGTATTTAGACTATTATGTAGCAATAATTAAAACCTGAAACATCCAAATGATTTGATTTTACACCAATTTTCTTTTCTTTTCTTTTCGTTTTTTTTTTTTTTTTCCTTTTGATTCTTTGTTTAACAAGCAATCAGTAAGAATTGAAGAATGTCCACCGATGAATTGGTCCCAGAAGACACCGGTTACAAACCAGGTGTCAAAAAAACCCTTGAAGAATATGCTCAATTGGATGCAGAAGATGAATCTTTACAAAAATGGAAGAAATCTCTAGGTTTACTTAATGGAGATCTTTTACCCGTTACACCAGGAGATACACGTAAATTGGTGGTTTTGGAAATGGGCCTACTAATAGATTCAGATGATCCAATCATAGTTGACCTAACAGATGAGAAAAAACTAGAGTCATTATCAAATCAACATTTCAAGATTAAAGAAAAATCAATTTATAAACTTCGAATTAGATTTAGAGTTCAACATGAAATTTTAACTGGAATTAAATATTTACAATTAATTAAAAAATCTGGTATCAGAGTTGATAAAGTTGAAGACCCTTTAGGTTCTTATGCTCCAAATACCACTGAAAAGCCTTATTATGAGGTAATTTTACCTGAAACTGAAGCACCATCCGGTTTCATAGCAAGAGGGAATTATTCTGTTTATTCGAAATTTGTTGATGATGATAAAAATGTTTATTTGAATTTAAATTGGGGTGTGGAAATTGTTAAAAATAAATAAATAATACTGTAACTACATATTTGAAGAAATTTCTATTATTATTATTATTGATTTGATTTTAATAGAAATCACACAATTCTATTACATTTATTCTCCTATTCTTGTTCTTTTGCATCATCATTAATTGGTGGATTTTCAGTTCCTTGTACCATTTCATCAACTTCATTTGTTTTCTTATCACTTCCATTAAAACTGTTGTTACTACTACCATTATTATTATTACCATTAATATTATTACCATTATTATAACTGTAGCTATTGTTGTTATTATAATGATTGAATTTCTTTTTATAACTATTATGATGATATGGATTATATTTTTTATTTTGTATCACTCCTCCATTCACATTAAACAGTGGATTTGGTGGATATAGTGGATACATATACGGATTTTGCGGTATTGAAAATGGATATTGATGTGGGATGAACTGTTGCGGTATGAATCCATTTGAAAATTGTTGTGGATGTTGAATTGGAATTGGGAAATTTGGATTAAATCTTTGATATTGATTTTCATCAAATTCATTATAACTTAATTTTTTCTGTTGATAATCACCATCATCGTCGTCATCTTCATCTTCTTCTTCTTCTTCTTGTTCGCCATTTTCGAATATACGTTCACGAGCTTGTTGATATAATGATTCTCTAGAGGCTCTTTCAACTTCAATATCTTTTCGACCTTCTATCGAACTTTCAAATGATTCATTATTACTAGAAAAATCCTCACTGATTGATTCTGATTCGTTTGTTGAAACAGCTGTTGTAAATGTTGGAGTTGCTTCTAATGTGCTGTCTGTGGTGGCTGATTCATCTCTTTTCATTAAAGTAAAATTTGGTTTATTATCTTCTTTTTTAGAATCATCCTTATTAATTTTAGTTGCATCATCATTATTATTATTATCATTATTATTATTATTATTATCATCACCATCATCATCGTCATCATTTCTTTGAGTGTTACCATTTGTAGAAGTATATTGAGGTTGAATAACAGGATGACCGGTTGAATAAGTATTATTTACTGTTTGAATTGGATAGAATTGATTTGGAGTATTATAAAACTGTTGTTGTTGAGTACCAGCAAGTCCTGGAGGTGCTGGATATATTGAATATTGTGGGTTTAAAAATGGAGGAGGATTTTGAAATTGTTGAGGATTGAAATTTGGACTAAACCCATTGTTTGGACTAAGGTGATGATGGTGATGATGATGATGACCATTGTGATGATTATGATTAAGACTATAATGATGATGATTATTATTACTGTGATGATGACCACTAAATTGTTGACGTGGACGTGGTTGGTATGGCGCAGCGTTGTCCTGTTCTTGTACCAATGAAGGATTGGCAATCAATAACTCAGTGAAAGAAGTTGGTTTATTACTAGGATCAAATGCCTCCTCTTTGGCAACAATAATAGAATTGGATTCATTAAGTAAGTTATGACTTAAAGAATAATATTCTGCAATTTGATGGACTAAAAGTCTGTAATAAGAGTTTAATGGTCTCAAAATATGAGAGTTTGCAGGAGAAGCAATAAAAGATTGTAATTCATCTTCCAAAGATAAGACAAAAGCACGGTCTCTTGAACCAAATAACGCGTTATTCAAAACATTTGAAATTGGAGGATGTTTTGCAGTAGCATCTGATTTGCTGTTTTGGTTTTCCTTAGAAGATATTTCAACTTTAGTGGATTCATTTACTGTATTATTCTTTGGAATTTCGTTATCAGTAATTTGCAATTGAGGTTCCATGTTATCACTTTGGTTGATGGATTCTTTAGACTAGAAAAAGTGTTAATATTCCATAAATCACTGGATAGATTTTTGCTTCATAATCTTACCATTGTATATATCAAGTGTTGATGGCTGTATATCTTTTTTTTTTTTTTGGTTTACTTATCAATTGGAAAAAAAAAATTAAACTGGATGTTTTTTAATGCGTCTGTTAGAAGGCTGAAATGCTGAGCTCGTGTTTACTTATCTTTCTAATTGTTATTTAGCCAAAGTTTAATCTTGTTTGGTAATCAAAAATTGATCCAACAGTAGAGTCGATAAACACCTGAATTGAGTTGAAAATTGAGCGGATTATGAATAATGAGACACTCAATGTGGATACTGTAAAGCTTTCCGTGTGTGTTTGTGTGTATTCTGCTGAAACTGGGTGCTAATTGAGCTGTGTGAAGCGTTGCGCGGCGACGCTGAGTAGACTGGCAGCGATTTGGAAAGCAGTTGAGTTGTCAAACTTACAAAACAAAACAAAACAAATTGTGATTTTCAAAGTTTCAACTTCGAAATTCGAATTGAATTTTTACAGTTTCTATTTCCGGCGTTTTTTTTTTCTTGTTGAAATTTCTATTTCCGACTTCTCAAAGCTGGGTAATTATTTTTTAAAGAAAATTTATTTTAAATTTGGCTTCAAGTTCGATTCTCAGATGGAATTTTTTTGTTTTTTTTCAAATTTTAGTTTTCAATTTCCATTCTGATTTAAAAGAAGATTTCAGAATAAACAATAAACTTGTTAAACATAGCTTTTCTGTTCCAATTGCTGGCGGCTAATTCCATACTCTAGTTCTGTTTCAGCACAAACTAAGCATACACACTGCACTGCTTTTTGACGGCCCTTGAAGTCTGAAAGAAAACAACTTCTACTTGCAATAGTTGCCACCCACTAATTGATACTCTCTTGAAATGAGTTCTCAAGACGAGGTATGGTTTAATCATCTTTGTCACTGATTCTATCTTTTAAAACTTTTAGAAAATACTAACTCCTTTTACCAGATTAGAGCTAAAAGGCTAACCAAATTAGCGGCCTCAGCTACTACTACTACCCCAAATTCTGCAAATTCATCATCTTCCAATTCATCCAACATTACACCTGCTCCTGTCAACTTGAATAGAGATAATGTTTTAGTTACCACACAAACACGCACTGCTGTTAAACAATCACATTCTGAAAAATCACAAGAAGAAATATTTGAAACATGGTTAACAAAGGAAATTGAAACCATTTTACAAGTCACTTTAAATTCAGATCATCCGAACTCAGCTCTCACTTTTTTAGAAGAAACTTTTGTCGATCTTGCTGAAAAAGAAAAAGAGATCAAATTTACTTTGGATTTGATTGATCGTATAATTCTTGAAAAATTATCAACCATTGGTGTTAAAAACCCATTTGCATATTTAAAAGACTCTTGGTTGAGAAATCAACAGTCTAAAAGATTGATTCCTTTAAAAGATCCATCAAAAGATTGTAAATTGGAATTTTTGAATGAAATTGAAAGATTAACATCAAGTTATGGTTTAGTTGCATTTCAAGTCCCTGATATGTTCTTGAATGGGGATATTAACCTGTTTCTTCAAGATATTATTTCCAATGAAAATTCTTACTCTTCTTATTTAATCCAAATAATCAATAGATCGGTGGAAGAAGGTAGTTTATTGGATTTCCTAAATCTTTTTTTTCCAACTTTAACAAAATTAATTTTAAACCTTGACTTGAATAATCCTCAATATTCTTCAATTTTAAATATTTATCAGTTATTTTTAAACGAAAAAAACGTTGCTGCAATTTTCACACAAATTGATGGTTTTCAAATCTCAAATGATAAAATTGCACCAAATTTTTTTGAAATACAAACAATTTTAGGTCCTATTTTTAGGTTATCTCCATTACAAGATGCAGTTGCTTTGAGTAATTTTGATAGATCTCTAAATGATAAAACCCCTCTCCAAATCAGACAAATTGGAGAATCTTTACAACAAGAACATAAAGTTATTTTAGATCGATTATTCTTCATCGCAAATAAAATCATTAGAGGTTCTGAAACTTCAAGATTAGATCTATTGAAATATTTTGCCACTATTGTTAACAAAAATCATCTTAGAAGAGGTGATCATTCTGATTTCAATAAATTATCTTCAAATGCTTTCATGATTAATATCAATTTAGTGTTAATCAGATTATCTCAACCGTTTTTGGATTTAAGTTATAGTAAAATTGATAAAATTGATATCAATTATTTCACTAAAAATAAATTGATTGATATCACAGAAGAAACTAAAACAAATTCAACTAACTCAGAGGCTCAAGATTTTTTCAATAATCATGAAGAAAAAAATGAAAAACCAAATTTTATTTCAGATTGTTTTTTTCTAACATTAACTTATTTACATTATGGTATTGGTGGTTTAGTTTTAACTGAAAATAAAATCAAACAAAAAATTAAACAAATTGAAAAAACTTTAGAGCAATTTAAAAATTCGCCAACTCATAATCAAAATAATCCAATGTTTAGAATTGCTCAATTACAAATTTCAAGATTTGAGAAAAGTTTAAATTTATTAAAATGTTCTAAAGATTCATTGATTTCATTTTTAACAAATAGAGATATTCAATTGGAAATTTTTGATTTTATTTCTGGTGCATGTACATTTTTAATTCGTGCAGTTGAACCAGCGCATTCATATCCTCATAAACAAATTAATTTGCCATTTTTACCAGATGTTATTGGTGTGGAGAATGTTGATAATACTGAATATTTTAGAGATCATTCTCCAGTTCCTTTCAAATATTATCCAGAATTTTTACTGGAAGGTATTATTAATTATTGTCATTCAATTTCAAAATTTGTTTCTAATGCAATGGTTTCAAATTCAAGATTAAATTCATTTGTTGAATTTGCTATTGTTTTTTTACGTTGTCCTGAATTGTTTGGTAATCCTCATTTGAAAGGCAGATTAGTTGAAGTTCTTTTTTTAGGTTCACTACCTGTTAATGATAATAGACCTGGATTTATGGTTGATATTTTTGAAAGTAATGAATTAGTTCAAAGAAATATCATGTATGCATTATTAGATTTTTACGTTATTGTTGAGAAAACAGGTTCATCATCACAATTTTATGATAAATTTAATAGTCGTTATCATATTTCTACAATTTTAGAAGAACTATGGAAGAATAATATTTTTAGAAATCAATTGATCAAATTAAGTGAAAATAATGAGGAGTTTTTCATTAGATTTATTGCAAGAATGTTGAATGATTCAACTTTCCTATTAGATGAATCATTAAGTCAATTAGCAGAAGTTCATAATATTCAAGTCGAATTAGAATTTAGAAATAAAAATCCAGGTATTGATCATGGAAATATTGAAGGTACTATTGAAGAATTAAATAATAGATTATTACAAGCAGAAAATCAAAGTAAATCATATGTTGGATTATCAAATAAATCAATTGATTTATTTGGATTATTTACAAAAGAAGTTCCAAGAGCGTTTGTAAAAAGTGAAATTGTTGGAAGATTAGCCAGTATGTTAGATTATAACTTAGATGCAATTGCAGGACCAAAATGCTCTGAATTAAAAGTCTTAAATCCAGAAAAATATTCATTTAATCCTAAAAATTTATTAATTAATATTTCCAGAATTTTTGTTAATTTGTCAAATGAATCTGAATTTATACTAGCAGTTTCACAAGATGGAAGATCATTTAAATTAAGTATTTTCCAAAGAGCTGAAGAAATATTGAAAAAACATCATTTAGTTTCACCGGATTTTTTAAATGAATTTAAAAATTTTGCAATTAAAGCAGAAGAAACAAGAGTTAAATATGAAATTGATGAAGAGAATTTAGGAGAAGTTCCAGATGAATTTTTAGATCCATTGATGTATACATTAATGAAAGATCCAGTTACGTTACCAGGATCGAAAGTTAATATTGATAGGTCAACAATTAAAGCACATTTATTAAGTGATTCAACAGATCCATTTAATAGAATGCCATTGAAATTAGAAGATGTTATTCCAAATGATGAATTGAAGAAAAAGATTGAAGAGTGGAAATTGGCAAGTGTTCAAAAAAAATTACAGGCTAATGATATTGAAATGACAGGTGTATAATTATTCTCATTAATATTTTACATTAAAAAAAAAAAAAAAAAAAAAAAAAG
Source organism: Starmera pachycereana (assembly GCA_030570535.1). NCBI lineage: Eukaryota > Fungi > Ascomycota > Saccharomycetes > Phaffomycetales > Phaffomycetaceae > Starmera > Starmera pachycereana. The sequence continues at coordinate 60,412 of JAJLVW010000041.1, forward strand.
AAAAGAAATGTTTGGATAAAACAATTTGTAGTTTTCAATATTTCAATTAATGTGAGAATCGATAAAAGAGGAAAAAATAAACTGGTAGAGGTTAAAGATTATAATCTACGATATATTTCAAACACCAAACGTTTTATTTATAGATTTTTTGTTTTTTTGTTTTTTTGTTTTTGAATTATTTCATTATTAAATTTAAATCAACTTCAAGAAAATTAAATTAAGATTTAAGCTTTGATAGCGTATTTTCTTTGTGGGAAAGCAGCGTTTTTCTTTTGTTGTTTTAAAGTAATTTGACTAGCTTCAAATTTAGTTAAACGACGTCTAATAGCTCTAGTTTTTTTAGCTCTTAAATCTTTTGGTTGGTATTTTTTACCAGCGTAGAAGGCTCTAACGGAAGCTCTTTGGTTGGCGTTGATGATGGTTAAAACACGAGCAATATCTTTACGAACTGTGTTGATTTTTGGTAAAGATGGTTTGGTTAATTTTTGAACTTTCAAGTTAGCTAATTCTTGTTTTAATTCAGCTAATTTGTTTTCTAATTGTTCTTTAGATTGGGTTCTTAATTCGTGAGCTTTTAAACCGGCCTGCAAGTTTGTTAGTATGACTATGTTTGTTTCATTTGTTTGTCTGAAAAAAGTTGCTGGTGATAATGATGAATAGAATTATAATCAAAAGTTGAACTATGGTCTTTTCTTTGATTTAAATTTTGGGACAAATTTCTTCTTTGTTTGACTTGGATAAACAAACGACGATTGATAACGTATAAAACACACACGCAGCACTTCTCTCAAACCACCTTTAACTCACCATTTTGAAGATTAGTTGGATTAGCGATTTAGTATAATGATAAATTTCGAAATGAAAAATTGTTTTGATGTTTTTCCAGGTAGTTGGGAAAAATTCAGCTGGAATATGTTTGGATGTAAATTTTGGGGCTTTTTTTTTCCTTGCTGATAAATTTTCACAGTCACGTTGAATTAAGAAATTTTTTGGCTGTACAGACCTAAAGGTTAACACGTGATATTTTAGGGTTTTTGTTATTTATTTATTTCTAAGCTCAAGTTGTGAACATTGAACTGTTGATAATGAAGAACAGAAAGAGAAAAACCACTCTACTAAATTAGTTAACACTCAGCTGTATATTCAGTGATATGGGTGAAAGAATTTATTTATAACAATAGATAAGACAAACTAAAGAGAACTGATAGTTGCACCTTCAAGATTAAGCGGAGTTTTTCAAGTTGCTACTTAACCATTCTAACCCTTCATATAAACCATCACCAGAAGTAGCACAAGTGGATTGAATGTACCAAGGTCTTTGGCGAATAGAATGCAAACCTAATTTTTCAGTAATTTCAGCAGCATTCATAGCATTTGGTAAATCTTGTTTGTTTGCGAAGACTAATAATAAAGCGTCACGTAATTCGTCTTCATTAAGCATTCTTTGTAATTCTTCTCTTGCTTCGGCAATACGTTCTCTATCATTTGAATCAACAACGAAGATGATACCTTGAGTATTTTGGAAATAATGTCTCCATAAAGGACGGATTTTATCTTGTCCACCGACATCCCAAACAGTGAAGGAGATGTTTTTATATTCAACGGTTTCAACGTTGAAACCAATAGTTGGGATAGTGGTGACAATTTCACCTAATTTTAATTTATATAAGATGGTGGTTTTACCTGCAGCATCTAAACCAACCATTAAAATACGCATTTCTTTGCGACCAAAAAGGCCTTGTAATAATTTTGAAATTGAGAGACCCATTTTCTAGCTGATAGGTTAGTATGAAGAAACGATTAGAAAAAAAAAAAAAAAAAAAAAAAAAAAAAAAAAAAAAAAAAAAAAAAAAAAAAAAAAAAAGAAAACAGAGAAAACGAAGAAAGAAAAATGGCGTTGTTTTGTGTGTTTTGTTTGATGGTAGTGATGATGAGTGTTGCCACACGTAAAGAAATCAAATCATCTGAAATCATATAAAAATCAAAACAAATCAAAACAATGCAATGCAATTGAGCTGATAATCGTCAATGCAGCAATGACTGATTCCATCAAGAAATGAGAAGGTATACGGCATACACTTGTCCATGATCCGTTGCTTGAACCACACCTGTACTGACCACATCAATCTCCTTGCTTAAGGTCGTTTGCCCCAAAAAAAAATAAAAAAAAAAACCAAAAAAACAAAACAAAATAAAACAACACAACACACCACATCCCTTCTTCTCTTCCTGTCCTTCCGTCTGCTCGTCCCATCTCATATTGAAGAAACTGAAAGGCAGTCTGTCTGTAAGCTTCACTCACCTGTTTGTCTTCGCGTTATTTCTGTTGCAACAAATCTTTGGAAATGAGATTCAATTTTTCCAAAATTCTGTTTTTTAAAGGGGTGGACGAGACGTGTTAAAAATGTGCAGGCAGACAGGGTAACTTAGCTTTTTTATCGGTGGTTTGTTGAAGTTTCTTGTGTTTTGGGTGGCTGTTGAAGCTGTTTGGGAGCCGATTGGAGGTCAATTGGGGCTGTTAGTGAGCTTGAGAGTGGAGTGTACCAGCTGCTCACCTCTTTAACCCACGGAAAATCACCGCTTCCAGGCTGTGAATTAACACTTTTGAGGTTTTTGCCACTGTTGAAAATTCTTTTATTTATCAAACAACAACTGGCCTTTTTCAAACTCGCCTTGTTCGCATTTTCCGTGTTTGATCGTTGTCTACGGACAAATCAGTTGTCTTAAGCAGATCCAGAGCTACAGAAATATACCAATTTTGTTTTAGTATCACTTCATTTCATCTCAAAATTGTTTGTCTAAGATCGAAATGAACACCAATTCAAACAAGCTTTTAGCCAAATTGTCCAAAACATACGCGCAATCACGGCCTTCCAGCGTGGATGGCACCCAGAAACCAGCAGTCAATGCCACGTTCACCGCAAAGATTACCTGGTTTATGAATCATCTAATTCTTTTAATCATTTATTTTTTGTACACTTTCATCAGAACTTATCAATACTTAAAGAACAAGACCCGTTTAAAAGTGTTGACTTTGGCTTATAACCCATCTCAAACTCCAGAAATCATCAGAGAAGACGCGTTGAAATTGGAAAAGTTACCAAAAAGATTAAGTGCAATCTTAGAATTGAAATCTGAAGAAGAAGAAGGTGGTGGATTCTATGGATTATTAAACGATTCAGCTGAATTGGTCGCATGGACTGCTGCCTCGGGAATTCCATCTTTATCCATCTATGAAAGAGACGGGATCTTGAAAAATAACGTTAAGCATTTGAAAATCGCCATCCATAAGAAATTAATGGTTTATTTTGGTCCAAAATCAGTTCCTAAAATCACTATAAAAATACCAAGACTGAAGTTAACCTTTGGTTTCAAAGATTTAGCCAAAGGAGAAGAATATTCAGAAGATGATGCAACAGAAACTGTTTTGGAAGTTTCTCTTTTATCAGAAGATGATGGGAAACCAACAATGGTGGAATTAACTAAAACTATGGCTGAATTAGTTAAAAAACATGAGATATCAGTTAAAGATATCACCATGGACGTCATTGATGGTGAAGTTGTTGAATTGCTTGGTGAAGAACCAGATTTAATTATCTTATTTACTCCATTTATTGATTTACAAGGTTATCCTCCATGGCAAATCAGATTATCAGAAATTTATTGGGAACCTGATAATGATAATGTGAATTATGCCACTTTTCTCAGAGGTTTACAAAAATATTCCACTTGTAAGATCAATGTTGGAAAATAATCTTTTTTTTTTTTTTTTTTTACTTTTTTTTTTTTTTTTTTTTTTTTTTTTTTTTTTTTTTTTTTTTTTTTTTTTTTTTTTTTTTTGTAGTAGGTAAGTAAGTATTTCAATCAGATAACTACATTAAGTTATTTAGTTTCCTACTTGTTGAAAGTAAAGAAAGAAATGGCCAGTGATTTCCAGGAACCAGTCACATTGAAATCAGGACTACGACTTGTACCACTCACAAAAACACTTAAAAGAACAACTACTACTACTACTACTACTACTACTACAACCATTACTACTATAACAAAACAAACACAACAAGTGAATAATAATGTCTGTCATATTGATGAAGATATTCAATTATTAAACACAAAATTAAACTTATTAGACACTCTTTCAAGACAAAGAATAACTCAACCTGTGAAATCAACTAAATGTTCTCATATTGCAAGTTTCCAATTATCAACTTTTTGTGAACTATATAAACTTAATCAGTCATTAATTACAACTTATCAAAATTTCATCTCAAATCCAAAACGTAAAAAAAGATATTCAATCAACGGTATTTTTGATAAGGCTCGTATAAGGAATTTTGAAGGTAGAATTCTGATTAAATTTACAAATTCAACTCAATGGAGAGGGAAAATTAATAAATTGAAAAATAATGCTATAATAACTAATATTAAAAAACTATCTGCAAATTCTAAAACTGGGAATAAGTTTAAATGTCCAGTTTGTGATATTAAATTTGGTTTAAATGAATTGATTGTCGATGAATATATGTATTCTATTTTACAATTTGTTCCTGAAAATTTTAATGATGTTATCTTAAGTCCTGATGGTACTTTAATTAAATTTGTTAAACCAGAAATTCCAATTTATAGTTTAGATTCTGAAGATATTGTGTTATTGGATGAAGAAACAACTCCTGAAAAAAAAAGGAAACAGGCAAATGTGATTTTGGAGGATAATAATGATGAAAATGAAAATCAACTTCGAAAAAATGGTAATAGAGGTACAAAAGATGATCCTGTGGTGATATCGTGATTGCTTATTTATTTGTATATACAACACTTCCTTTCTTATTATTCCAATTTTTGAAGAAACCACCAAAAATTTTTTACACAATCTAATAAATGATAACGACCATATGATAATTATAATTATAAAAAATGAAGATTGTAGTAAACACTTATTCTTTTGGTTCTTCAATCTGTGGTTGTTTTCTTTTGATGATCTCGAGATAATTAGAAGGGACGTACCCGACTTTCCCTTCTCTTGACCTTACTCTCCACCACTGACTTGGTTTCCCGAATGGATCAGTTTTGTTTAAAATAGCCACTAAATCCCCAGATTTCAATTCCAATTCAATATCTTTATTCTCTGGTACAAAATTATATAATGATCTTGCAAATTCTATTTGAGAAACATCAAAATCTTGCTCATTATTATTGTTGTTGTTGTTTTGATGATTCAACATATTACCATTTGTAGCACGACCATATGGAATTGTTCTTTGATTTGATAGATAAATGATTAACTTTTGTAATAACCATGGAGTTCCAATCACCATTGCAAGAAAAATCAGTAATGGTTTCAACGATATTCTTTTCTTACCAGCAGATGATGCATTTGATGATGATGATGATTTTTTTCTTTGATTTGCCTCAAATTTAGCAAATTCTTTTGCAGTTATACCATTATTTCCATTCCCTAACAAATAAGTTTTCCCTGTTAATTTATATAATACTTTTTTGAAATATTTAATCAATGCAAAAATCCCTAAGAATGAGCCTAATGCATTCTTCAAATGTCCAAATTGTTCAGCAACAGAAATCATTGTGAAAAATGATGAATGTGTAGCCATATAAGTAGCCTCAAGCATCTGTGCAAACCCTCCAAATGCGCCAATTATACTTTCTATGAGCTGGAAAGTTGCCTGTGTTCCTTCTGCAAACCCTCCAGCTCCATTTCCTGGTCCATTCATTCCTCCCATTCCATATCCTCCCCCATAACTTCCATATCCACCATATCCACCATACCCACTCATTCCATATCCCATTCCACCATACCCTCCTAGACCACCACCGTACATTGATCCGTATCGGGAGTATCCTCCTAGTCCTCCCATACTACCCATTCCCATACCTAAATTATTCAAACCATTCATATTATTACTATTGTTATAATCATACGCTGATGAGGATAATGACGATGATGTGAGTGATACTGGTCTTTCAGGAAGTGATGGATCAGATGTGAGTTGGTCACCAGCTGTTGTTGTTGTTGTTGTTGTTGTGCTGCTGCTGCTGCTGCTGCTGGGAGATGATGGTGCAGTCATGGATCCTGTTGATGAAGATGCAGTTTCCCATGGTTTTGGTCGTTGCACTGCTGACATTTTAGTCTGTCCTTAGAGTGTATCAAGTATTCTTTCTGTGAAGAGTTGCCAATATCAATAATTATTTTTATCAATAATTTATCAATAATTTTGATATTGGAAAATTTGGAGAGGTTTTTTTCTGCAAATATTACTCAAAAAAAAAAAAAATACATAGCTAACTGTTATTTTATTAATTAAAGAAATTCAATAAGTGTTCGTGTTGTTTGTGTATACAATAGAAACCCCCCTGGTACTAATTATTCGTAATCCACAGAGCATTCCAACAATGGCAGGCGTTCTCGTGGTTTTAAAACCGTGTGTTTCACTGGTATTCTGGCCAATTTAGTGACGATTTTCCGTTCATTGAGATAAGTTCGAGCCAATTGAAGATTACTGGCTTGTAGAATGTTATTTTGTATTTTCAGTTGTTGTATAGTCTCGTGGTATTGTTTCTGAATGTCCTGTTGGGATTGTTGGTCTTGTAGTCGAGGTGACGAAATCTGCGATTTGGATTCTAGTGGAAAACTGTCCTTTGGATCTATCTGTGGAGAAGACAATGGAGTTGTAGAGCTGGAGACAAATTTTTCATTAAACAACTGTAGTTTATCCAGCTCATTCTTCAAAATTTCATTTTGTGAGGTTAAATTACCAATCTCTAAAGTTTTGGATTGAATTAATTCCCTCTTTGATTGTTTCAACTTCTTTATTTCCAATTTCAAATCATTCAATTCTTCCGTCACCTTGATCAAATCAATCTCAACAGTCAATTTATCGTTCCTCAAATTCAAATTCTCATCTTTTAAAGTCAAATTCTCTAATTGTAATTCATCAAACTCATTGTAACTCGAGTTATCACAATTCAAATTAAAATCATCAATCGCCAAACCCGCGTTTGAAAGATCATTTTTTGAGGGAGATATCATCTGTAGATCAAGATTGTGTAAACTTGGGTTTGATCCGTTCATATGCTGGTAACTGTTCAAACTAAGGTTGCTTATTGAAGATCTTGATATAGTGGATTGTCTAGATCCTGACTGCCCGTGTCCCAAAAACTGAGGATTTGGAGGTCCTTCATATTGCATGTTAGGCATCTTGGACTGTCTGTGTTGCCTCTGTTGTTGCTGTTGATGTAACTGGTATTGACTGAACTCATGGAATTGTTTCTGTTGTTGTGTCTTGTGGTTCTTCTTGCTGTTGAGAAGGGACAGCGAGGTGGTCTTAAGCCCTGTGTTCCGCACGTTATCCAGGCTGCTGAGAGTGTCAGGAATAGTTGGGTTCATCATGATGGTACTAAATATTGTTTGATTGTAATTCTGAATGGAAAACACGGTAATGCCTCTTTTTAAAAAACAATATAAGCTGTTTAGTGTTTCTTGTTCTCTGTTTTCACAACCACTTCAATATTCAGTCCGTTGGGAATGTAGAAGCAGTATTAATCCTTTTCTATTGCTCAAAGCTCCTGCAAATTTGATTTCTATTTTCATTTTTATTAATATTTTACGCGTTGCAGACACGAAAAAATTGGCTATTTTACTGCTTACTGCTAAATTGATGTACACTGAAATTGCAGCTTAAAACTGTTTAAGAATGTTTTTGTCAATTCATGAAATCTACAATTCGCTTCTATCAAAAGTCTATTACCTATTACTTATTATAAGTTGGCTTCATTAATACGTAAAAGAACGAAGATTGCGTCTCGTTTGCATCTCCGAAAGATTCTTGGACTGGATGGACTGAATTCTTCTTGAAGACCTCACTCCAGTGCTCTTGAGACGTCGTGCATTGGCCTCTGAGTCCTCGTCGTATTCGTCTAGGTCATCATCATCATCATCACCATCATCATCATCATCATCATCCTCTAAATCTAATCCGTCGTCAACACCATCTTTTTCTTCTACTTCCTCTGAGTTTTCAATCTCTTCAAGTTCAGCTTCTTCATCGTGCTTGATTTCTTTTTTTAAATGCTGCGTTTCTGTCTCTGTAGTTACTGTATTACCTCCTTCCTCTTCATCATCGTTCAATATGATTTTTTTAACATGAACAACAGGTTTATTTAGATCCATACCAGGATAACAAATTGTATAATTCTTAAAAACATATTCTTCATCCACATCAACATCAACATCATCAATATTTTCATTAAATTTTTTCATCTTATCTAAAGTTTGAATTTCAATATCTCTTGAATCTGTTAGATCATCTTTTAAAAAACTTGTTAAAATCTCAATTCCATCCTTCAAGGGATCTCTTTTGATGATATTATCATCTGCTGATAACATTGTTGTCTCAACAAGATTCCCAACTTGATTTATCCCACACGATGGACCAAAGATTAATGGTTTCCAAATTAATGAATCTGGATTTAGTTTAACATATTTTTTCAATTCCCATTTATCAATTTCATTATTAATTATATTTAAATTCAATCTAATAAGATATTTTGATGTGATTGGATCTCTGTATAACGCTTTCAATAATTCTAATCCAACAATAACATCAGATGCAATCATTCCTGTTAAATTCGATAGATCTTCTATCGTAACTTTGAATCTTTTTTCTTTAATGTCTTGTAAATGTTCATTGATTTGTTTATCATTAGTATTACCAGTTTTCAAAAAATTATCATATAATATTTTCAAAGTTTTAGCTATTGAAATTTTCCAATAATTTCTATAACTTACTAAACCTAAATCACTTAAAGGTTTTTCTGGAGTACCAACTTTAAACTCTCTTCTTGTTAATAGATAAGAAAAGTCCATTAATAAATTCCCATAACCTTTCCTTTGATAAATTGGTAATGTTAATATACAACTAACATTATAATTAGTTGAGTTCAGCTTTTCTTTTGAAAAATATCCAACAAAATGAAATCTTTTTGAAATTTCATCAATTTCTGTTAAAACATAAAACATAAATGGTTCAACATCATAATATAAAGTTTTCGAATTCAAAAATAATTTTGCTAATAAACATAAATTTTGACAATAAATTATATTTTTACGTCCATCAATTTCAAAAATTGCATTTTTACCAAATCTATAAATTTCATTACCTGGTGGATGATATTGATCACATTTCAATTTATGACGATGCAAAGTATATTTGGAGCTCATATATTTAAGACAAAACTCACATATGTGCAATACTGAGTTCCTACTATATTCTTCTGGGTATGGGGATGAATACCATGTTTGAATTTCATAATCTTTAAAATGAATGAATTTTATTTTTGATAAAAAGAAATCTTTATTATTGTTTAGGAAGGCACTACCATTGCTTTTATTATTATTCAGTATTAATGAAGTATTTCTTAATCTTTCAGGCTCACTTTTCAATAATAATCTCTTGAAAACAATTCTATCTTTTCTTGTTGGTAAAGTTTTAGAATTTGTTGATTCTTGTTTAGACAATGCACCTCGATACAACAACTCATCATCACTTTCGTCCTCTATACCAACTTCTTCATCTATATTAAAATCGTCCATTTCATGATCTGATATTTGATCATTTAATTCTGTTGTTCTTAAAGGTGATGGATCTCTAAATTTTAAAAATTTGAAATTTGAATATTTGATCTTCAAGATCAATTTACAGTTACTTATGGTTGGACCCAGCTGTGTTCGTACTATTGTAACATTAGGGTTATCTGAGCTGATATCAATTGATGTACTTCTTGATCTTCTTTCCTCTGAATTTGTCATTGAGATTATTGATGAATTCACAGGGGTTGTTACTCCAGGTGATTGCGACAACACACTTCTATGTCTTGGAGTTGATTGGTTCTCATTATAATTCAGCGTGTGAAGATCACGACGTCTTAGCGCTCTTGGAGATTCAATACCATTCAATGCATCATTGATTACCTGTTCATGAACTTTATCATATAGTTTGTTATCTGGAATGATCAGCTGGTTCAGAATGTCTCTTGTACGTTTGTTGGACATCTGCAGCTTTCCTTTGTTTGGTTGATTTGGGTCTGCTGAGCAAACAATCGGTGCTTTATTTGGCTCAAAAATGTTTGATGTAAATAAATAAATAAATAAATAATGAAATCGCGTTGAAATGTTAAAAGGTATCAAAAGGGCGGGTAATCTTTACATCTTTATTTTACAAAAGTATACTACAATGATATATTCATAAATTACAATTAAATATCGTTTATTATCAGGCTACTCCCAATCGGTTGTGACCAAATTATATTCATTATTTATCTTTTATACCTAAAATGTTCTTTTTGATCATCTCTGGTTTGGTTTTCTTTCTTTGAAATTCAATACTAATACTTTTTTTTTCTTTTTTTAGATGTTAAATAAATAAATTTAAGCTCATCTTGCACCCCAAACATTCTCATCATCCTCATTATCAACGCCACCAAAAGTGTTATTATTATTGGAAGATGAACTAACACTACGACCATTAATATTAGAAGACGTTGAAAAATCATCAGTTTGGAAATTGAAGAATCTTGAACTTGATTCTGTATTTGGAGTTGAAGGTTGAGAAACAATCATTGCAGAAGATGATGAAGTTGGTGTAGATATTGGGAAATATTGTTGTCCGAAACGTGAAGAAGTACCGTTTCTTAACATTGCCGCATTTGAAACCATATTATTCATTGATGGTAAATTCATTGACATATTTGACATTGGTTGATTTAAATTCATCATGTTGAAATTTGGTGGGATACGGTTAGAATTAGAAGTTGAAGTAGGTCTGAAACGTTGTTGTTGTTGTGGGAGTTGAGGTGATTGTTGATGGTGATTATGTTGAGGTTGAGGTTGCAGTAAAGGAGTGGAATTGATTGTTTGGATTGATGAATAGGAATGTGACCTTAATAAAGGTGACTGATCCATGATGTTCATAAACGATTGTTGATGGTTAGATACAGAATTTGAAGAAGATGAATTAATTGAAGAATTAATTGAAAAAGGTTGTTGATTTTGGGACCTTCTTTTAATAAGAATCAAATTAGTTTCATAAGTTTCAATCAAACCTAAAAACCCAGTTAAGATTGAAATAATTTTTTTATGATTAGTTGATAGAGTTAAAGGATAAGCCAATTCTTTATATAAATATTCTGAATCTCTGAAAAATAATAATTGAGAATAATATTCTAAAGTTTCTGGATCATTAAAATCAATATGATTTGGATGGATTGGTAAATTATTGATAAAAGGAATTGGAGCATAAAATCTTTCACTTGCAGTATGTTGAGGTTGTAAAGGTTGTAATTGATGATTTGGGGGATTTTGTTGATTCAATAAATTAGTTTGAGAAGCCGAAACTGAAGGAGGTGCTTGTTGTAAGAAAGGAGGCGGTTGAACATTCATCATTAAAGGTTGAGCACCTGGAGAAATGTTTGAGTTTGGAGCTAAACTTGATTTACTTGCATTATTATTGTTGTTATTATTGTTGTTGTTGGCAGTAGTTGCAGTAGATGAAGCAACACTAACCATAGAAACCAAAGACACATTAGAAGCAGAGCGGTGTTGCTCTTCTAGTTGACCTCTTTTTTCTCTCTTCTCACGTTCAATTCTTTCTCTTTCAACTAAAGGTAACATTTTTTTATATTCAACTCTTAATTTTCTTCCACCAATTTCACGGCCATTTAATTGATTAACCACTGTGGTAGTTTCATCAGTAGATGTGAAATTAGCAAAAGCTAAACCTCTAAAAACACCATTATCGAAATGATAATTGAAAGCATAAGGTAATGGTAAATTTAATTTAGTCATAACATCTAATAACTGCTCCTTTTTAATGGCAAATGGAATATTTTTAATTACAATTGCTGTAGGGATTAATTCATCTTCTTCCTCATCATCATCTTCATTTTCTTCTCCATTCTCATCTTGGTCTAAATCATCATTAGTATCATCACCAATACTGACACTATTATTATTATTATTATTATCATCATCATCATTATTATTATTATTATTACTGGTGGTGGTGGTTTTTGAATTATTTTTGATTTTTAAAGTATTGATTTCATTTTCATTGATATCGTTAATGTTTTCGTTAAGATTGTCGTTTTGTGTAGTTTCATCAGATGCGTTAATATCGTTATCATTATTTATTTTGTTGTTCTTGTTAATATCGTTAATTTTAGATTCATTTTCATTAATATCATTAGTTTTTGTTGAATTTGAGTCGTTAGTGGCCATGTTTGAAAAAGCCATGTGCTGCCTGTTGATACTGATATTATTACTAGTATTATTATTGTTGTTGCTGCTGCGATTCGCCATGTTGTTGATGAACATGTGGTTAGCAGGGTTGTTGAGGTTGTTGCCATAATTGTTGATGAAACTCTGGTTTTCAAAGCTTGTAGTAGAATGGGAAGCAGTATTTGCTGAAGCAACCTGCTGTTGCTGTTCCAACCACGGAGTGACATTTAAGACAGGAGTCTGGTTAGCCCAGTTCTGTTGTTGTTGGCCATTCTGGGAGAAGCTTTGGGTGGCGCTGTTGAAATAGCGCGATTGAGTGATACGTGCGTTGCTACTGGCAGTGCCTGGCACAGTGTTGGTGGCCGAGTATGATGAAATGTGTGAAATCTGGGACGACATCGATGAGTTAGAAGGACGTCTCTGGAGATAAGCAAAGGGATCGTCCATGTTTTTCCAGTTCGATTACTTCAACAATAAAAAACAATAGAATAACTTCAAAAAAAAGCGTTTTCAACTAGTAAAAAAAAAAGAGCAGACACACCCACAGCACGTATGGCAAATTCTGAAAAACAGAACCAAAATTTGCAAGCAACGACGTTGAATTTCCAGCTGTTTGAAACTGCAAAACTGCGAAATTCTGATAGAAAAGTGAAAATTTTCCTGTTTTTTTTTTTTTTTTGTTTTTTGGTCGAATTTCGAATTTTCAATTTTTGGAAATAGAAGAAAATCGATTCGTGTCTTTTCTGTTGTTGAACATCAACTTCAATCAGTTTATTCAAAATTGTTTCCTGTTTGGCTTCAAATTGATCTATCGACAAACAAATTCAAAACAGAAGCAATGTCCTCCACTACTGCTCCAGGTGGCCAACGTAACGAACTCAAACGTCGTGCAAATGCTGCCAAAAAATCAGCTGCTCCTCAACAACCAACTTCTGCCCGTGCTGCTGGCTTCGGTGGCTCCTCTGCCTCTTTGCTAAAACTATACACTGACGAAGCTCAAGGTCTCAAAGTCGACCCTCTAGTTGTTCTTTTCCTTGCTGTCGGATTCTTGCTTAGTGTTATTGCTTTACACGTCGTTGCCAAAATCACTGGTAAACTATTTGCTTAAGATTTATCACGCTTCATTGACTTTGGAAAAAGAAAAACAAAAGCACTTTCATTAGTTTATACAATCAACGCTACTGGTGGCTATAGACTATTCTGTAGAATTTTCAATTTTTTTTTTTTTTTTTTTTTTGCTATATTCATGCCTATCTATCTATCTATCTATCTTTCTATCTACTAAACTATGTACATTACAAATCCTTCAACAATAACTTCACAACGTCTCCCAATATTGAAACATCAACAAGATGTTTCTCAACTTTACCTTCAATCATCTCCCATTTTCCAGTAAATTCATCACTGTTGTACTTCAATTCATATTCATATTTCCCTGTTTCTAATTCACCACGTCCAGTCCATCTATTACCACGAACTTCAATCTCCACCATTGGAAATTTGTGACCAACAATTACAACCAATGGAATACCACTAGCATTACTTTCACGAATCTTCACTGAAAATGGAGTTTTCTTTGAAACTCTCTTATCTAATACACATTCAATTCTATCATCATTCAACACCTGTTCAACTTTTTTAAGATCTTCAACGTTTGCAGTTGGTGATCCAATAATATCCACTTCGTATGGTGCAATATTAGCTGGCCATTTCAATCCTTTCTTATCTCTCGTAATCTCTGCAATAGCTGCAATCAATCTTGAAACACCAATTCCAAAACATCCCATTTCATAATATTTAGTTTCATTATTCCCACTACCAATGAATTTGGCTTCTAAAGGTTTAGAATATCTATCTCCCAAATAAAAACAATGACCAACTTCAATAGCTTTTTTAGTAACTAATTTCCCAGATTCACATTTCCCACAAATCTCTCCAGCAATTGCATCAACTAAATTTAAAGAATTCAACATACTGAAATTATTCTTTTGAAATTTTGTTAATGGGAAATCTGGTAAATCTGTTGTATTATCAATTCTCATATCCATAACTCTAATAATTTTTTTCAAAATATAATCTTCCTCATCATTTGGTGCAAATTTATTCAACATTTCTTCAATCTTGACGCCATTTGATTTCAAATCAATATCTTCAATTACATCTTTCAATCTATTAAAATTCAATTTTCTATCACTTGGGAAATAAACTGCAATAAAAGTATCACAATCATTACTTAAAAAATATTCAACATTAGCAGATTTAGCAATTTCAAAATCCGCTTCATCTGGTAATGATTCTGCAATTTCAACATTTGATGTAAAATTACAATCATTACATTTCAATAGTGTATCTTCTCCCACATCACTAACTAAGTGCCATTCCTGTGATAAACTCCCACCAATTTCCCCAGAATCTGCTTGTGCTTTTTCAAATGGAATTTTCAAATCTGTAAAGATTTTAGCATATGCTTCACTAACTTTATGGAAAGTTTCCATTGCTTTATCATAGTTTTCATCAAATGTATACATATCTTTCATTAAAAATTCTCTGCCTCTTAATAATCCACCTCTTGGTCTTTTCTCAAATCTATATTTCATTGATATTTGAAATGTTAAAATTGGTAATTGATCATATCTAATATGCTTAAATTGTGAAATTAAATTGGTGATTTCTTCTTCATGAGTTGGTGCAAGACAGAAATCTTTTTCTGAATTAATATTAATTTTAAATAATTCTGTGTTTGCCCAACGTCCAGTTTTAATCCAGTTTTCTTTTTTACTTAATGAAGATAAAAGAAATTCTTCTCCATTAATTTCATTCATTCTTTGTCTGATTATATTAGATATCTTATTTAATGTACGTAATCCCAATGGTAAATAATGAATCGTTCCTGAAGATGGTTGGTGGATGTACCCGAGATCCATCAGGAGCTGGTGTGTGGGAACCTGAATGTTTCTCTGTACACTCTTGGATGTAAACAAATGATTTGTGGATGTAGAATTGAACCTTCTAAGCATTCTTAACGATTTTTCCTTGCAATATTTATACATTGATGATCAAAAATTCTTAAATTTGATATTGACATTTTTTTTTTTGTTTTTGCTTGCTGTACAGCCAAAATTTATTTTTCCATTGAACAACGAACAATGAACTTTGATTGTTCTTTCTTTCTAGCTAAGTTTATGAATGGTTAATGTTGAGTTTAAACACAAAATTTCAGTATATTTATAACTATGTCTTGCTAGCTAGATAACTGGATTATTTAATAACAATCCTCTCGCTTCCAGATTTAACTTTAAAACTCTAACGTCACAGAGCAATCATGTTTCACAAAGTACTAATTAGAATAACATCATTTTACATAATACAGTTTATGTAATATTAAAGTAGCAATCTATTAAATTATTGCTATATAAGAAAACTATTTAAGCCAACACCTCTCTTCTTCCAAATCTAGTTCTTCCCTCAATATAATCAGTCAACTAATAAGAAAATAATAATGTTTAAATTCAGAATTATTGTCAAACCAATTTTAACTCCTGCATTAACCCCAGCTCGTCGTTATTCATTATTCACAGATGCAAAGGATAAAATAAATGAGTCCGTTTCAAAAGCTCAAGAAATGACCAATGAATTAAAATCAAAATTGAGTGAATTTTCATCAGAAGATGTCAATGAAGCCGCAGGTAAAGCCAAAGAACATACAAATAAAGCTTCCAGTAAATTAAATGAATTTGGTGAAGAACTTGCAGACAAAATTGGTGATAAAGCTGGTTCAGCTGGTGAAAAAATCGATGATGCTATGAAGAGTGCCAAACGTGCTG
>JAJLVW010000041.1:76624-89480 GCA_030570535.1 Starmera pachycereana
AAAAAAAAAAAAAAAAAAAAAAAAAAAAAAAAAAAAAAAAAAAAAAAAAAAAAAAAAAAAAAAAAAAAAAAAAAAAAAAAAAAAAACTGCTCAAAACAAATTTGTACGGATTGAAATGCGTATATGAAATGAATATATGGAAACTTGATGATAAAAAAATGAATTAAAACAAAGAAAAAAAGAAGAAAAAAAAAGGAAAAAAAAAAGTAGATTAAATTCGTTGAAGATGGATAATGAAAAATGTAGTTGTGTCAAAGTAATTCAAAATTTTGTTGATATTCTAATTCATCATCACTAGTATCATAATCATTTTGCAATGTTGTTATTTTATTTGAAGATGAGGATTGTTTTGGTATACTTTCAAGTAATGATTTTTTATTCAATGAATAACGATCACTTAATGAATATTTTCTATTAATCGAAACTAAATTTTTCAAAATTGGTGCTGGTGAAATATATGAAAAAGATTTTGATCTTGATGAATTTAATCTTTTGGGAGTTAATTTTGAATTATTATTGTTGTTGTTGCTATTATTATTGGTTAAATTAATTGATTGAATTGATTGAACTGATGAATTTGAATATGATCTTTGATTTTTAATTTTAAAAGGAGTTTCTGATAAAATTAGTGAATTTTTTCTTGTTGTGAAATTTGATAATTCATTAATTCTTGTTGAAATCTCTTGCTCTGATTTACTTGGTAGTAATATACTTATTTCTGCAAAACTCAATTTTCTTGTTTGTCTTTCCATTAATAAATCATCTTCTTCTGTTGACCATTCTGGTATGAAAACATCTTCATTTAAATTACGATTTGGATGTAATTCTAAAGAATGGTCATTTAATAAAGGATCTGTAGAGTCTTTATTTATGATTTTTTTTGAATCAAAATTATATTCAGTTTCATTTTTAAAATTAACCATATTAACATTGGAGATATGTGGTTGATGTTGGTTTCTTTCCATCATTTCTTCTTGTAAAGTATCAACATTATTAATCTCCTGTGGTGAGTTAGTTGACACAGATGAGTTTTCATCATCATAACTGGCAGAATTTATTGACATTGACCGAACTGATTGACTCTCACTTAAACTTAAACTTAACCTTGGTGACTTCTCATTAATTTTTTTTAGTTTACCTTCATGTTCTGATTTATTTGATGTCCCCGCTGTATTAGTTACAATATCAGCAGTATGATTAGTAGCCGCTGTCGCTGCTGCTGCTGCTGCTGCATTGGTTCTAAGACGTCTCCATCTAAATTGACAAGCATTAGGTGTTCTGTTATTAAAACGAGTAGATATTTCTTTCCATCCAAGTTTTAGCTCTTCTTTCAAGTGTTTCAACAATTCGTCATCTTGAGGGTCCCATGAAGAAGGAGTACGACTGAAAACACGCGCGTTGAGCTTGCCTTCATTGGTCATTTTGATTGTGGAAAATTGGGTGTAATGGCTTATAATTGATGGTGTTCTCTTTCAAGCTTTGTTGAGTGAATGCTGTTTAAAATGCTTCTGGTTGTGTTGCTTCTACTTCCTGGTACGTTAGACTAGCTCGAAACACCAACTTTAATTATCATCAACAACTTTAAAATAAATTTCCCAGCCGATGAGTTTGAGCGATGGGCCAGGCGATGAGCTTCAGTCGGGTAAGTGGTCGCGTCATCTTTAATAATAAAATATGTAGTATGTATGTACTTAAAATCAAGGTAAAGTAAATTACAAATTTATAGGAGATTCAACCATAAGCAAATCGTCTATAAAACCACGTTAAATACCTTCCCTGAATGATATATATCATTGTAATAATAACAACAACAACAACAAAAAAAATAGAAATAAAAAAAAAAAAGGGAGAAATCAAATACATAATAACTAGGAAGTAGATAAAATGAAAAAAATCAAAAACTTCCACCACTAACCAATTCTAATCCATAAAGTAACATAATACTAAACATATTAACCCAATTCCAAAATTGCCAAGGATGCACGACTATACTGCAAATTCCAACTTCACGATTTGGATCAATATTTTTTTGTAGAATAACTTCATTAATGAAATCTGAAAAATTGTAGAAAACTTGTGGGCCCCAAAGACATAATTCTGAATCTAATTCATTTGCATATTGCATCATTAAATGCGTATATATTGCAATGACAATGCAAGGACTAAATGCATAAATTAATTTCATTGATTTTGTTGATGGAGAAGGGTTTTTCAAAGCTGGAATAATTCTTGTTGCTGAATAAAAAACCGCCACTCTAAATGCTAAATTTATTAAAATCTTTGGAGTTATTGTTTTAGAAGACAATATGAAAAATTGTAAAATTGTTTGGAAAGAATTTGGAACATTAAGAGTTAATGACTTAAAAATTTGAGTTAATGAATTTTGTAAAATTATATAATTTGATGAAGATGCAAAATGTTTTAAAGATTCATTTTTCAGTTGAGATGTGGTTGATTTGATTAGTTTTTCCATTTCTAAAGATGCTAAATTAGATAATTCTGGGAAAGTTTCATAGATACATCTAACAATATAAGCAAATAATAAAGAAGATTCAATGGTTGAACCTTTCTTAGAAACAATTCCAAATAATCCAATGATTGCACAGAAAGTTAAGATACAACCAATTAATGAAGCTGAGATTGTGTCAATATTAGTTATTGGGAAATTATAAATCTTGTATAAGAAATATAATGAAGTTGTAATAATTCCGCCAGAAGACAACAAACTTATTATTATCCAACTATCAGATTTATTAACCTTTAACCAAGTAAAAGTTTGACCAATTGACTGAATGGCTAAAATTGAACAAAGACCTTCTAATAATGTAAAAATTGGAGTTGAATTTTTAATAAATATACTCCATGGTTTTAAAAAAAATTTATAATAAATTAAATTTTGATTTTTCAAATCATTTAAATCTTGCTTTGTGAAAACACTCAAAAATAATGTAAGAATACTTGGTATGAAAAAATGTTGTGAATAATATATCAACGATATCAATGTGTTTCTTTTGAATATAAGTTTTAGAGTAGTTGTTAAAGCATAAATATTGAATAATGTTAGAGTAAATGTGAGGCCGCAGTATAAACCACCAACTTCAAACGCAATCGGGATAGTGAGCACTATAAGTAGGAAATATAAGAACATGAGCACTGCATGAGCAGTCCTTCTGATATGTTGGTAGGGCATTCTTTGTACTAGTTGTGTGTTTGCAATGCAGGGTGGATGTGGCTGTTATCTGAATGTAGAATAAAGAGCTGAATGTGGTTGTGAGATAAAAGTGCTGGCAATTCGACGACGATTGGAAGTTAGAACTCTCAAATGTTGATTTGTTTCAATTTGCAAAGAATTTCAATTTTCAGACTTCATAAAAAAAATAAAAAAATAGAATAATAAAATTACCAAAACAAGAAGTATTCTGTAAAAAGAAGTTCTTGCAGCAAGTTGGAAACAACTTCTGTCCGTAAAAGGCAGAATATGAGCTGACATGCTGCCAAAGTCGGCCCAAAGTCCCGTATCGGGCAGCGCCAGGTGAGTCCACTGCCAGGACTGCCTGTTAGGGCAAATATGTCGGCCGTAGCGCTGTTCACGATACTTGAGCACCGCTACGTCCAGTATTCCCGCGAGGCGATGAGATAGAGAAAAATTGTTTTTAGTGCTGTAGAATATATTGAACCTCATCATGAACCAACCAGCTGCTGGATTATCTTATCCACCACTAAAGAAGTCTCTGTTCCAACTTTACAGCTTTACAGGTTCACAAATCATTGAACCACCCGTTCTCTCGCACTCCAGTCAACTTCAATGCTGCGGCAACTGGCTGCATAGCTGTTTGGCAAACAAAAATATTTTTTATTTTTTTCTGTTTGCATATAAAGAGCAGGGAAAGTTGGAAACTGAAAGAAAACTGAAAGAAAACAAAAGAAACACTGCCAACGAGCAAAAGAAAAACGACTTCTGCATCATTTAAATACCCAAATCTGCTGCTCTTATTGCAACTACATATCCAATTTCAAGTTCCAATAATCTTTCATACACATAAGTCTATCGTGTGCTTACAATTGTACTGATTACTGATAATAACCAATTACTAATTACTACTGGCACACAGTTTATTCATATCCTAAACCAAACAATCTTCTATTCCAGATCTAGCACTACTTCTTCCTGTTGAACAAAAGACTTAAAAACTTTCAACCCATAACGTCAACACTACACCTGTCAGACCAAACTTTCACTTCATTGTTTATTATTATTTTTTATCAACACATTCACACTACTGTTCCCATTATTATAATCAAAAAATGTCACAAGTTACTAATTCTGCAGGCACTAGTGCTCAAACAGATTCAACTCAATTAGAGAAAACAATCACACCTGATTCAATTGACTCTTCAAACAATTCAAATAACTCCGAAGTTGCAGCTAATCCTGTTCCATTTGGTGATGAAGAAGCTCAAATTTTAGCTGATAACAATGATGATAATCTTTCAAGAACTGAGTCAAGAACTGATGCCGTGAGACAATTATCAAGAGCTTTAACTAATGCTGATTCAGTGTCTGCTTCTGCTAAAATTGATAGAACTCCTTTACCTCCAATGGGTTTAAATAAAGAAATTCCAACTGATTTCCCAGATCCAGAACCTTATACGGTTAGTTTCAATGGTCCTGATGATCCTTTACATCCTCATAACTGGTCAATAAAGAAAAAACTTATAACATGTGCAATTATTGGTTTTAATACCGCTACTATTGCTTGGGGCTCTTCAATTTTTTCTTCTGCTACGTTGGATATTGCTGCTGAATTCCATGTTGGTACTGTCGTTGCCACTTTAGGTACCTCTTTATACGTCTTAGGTTTTGCTACTGGTCCTGTTATTTGGGCTCCATTATCTGAATTATATGGTAGAAGAGTGATCCTTATTTTAAGTTGTTTTGGTTTTACTTGTTTTCAATTTGGTGTGGCTACTGCTGAAAATTTACAAACTGTTATGTTATGTAGAGCTTTTGGTGGTATGATTGGTGCTGCCCCTTTGGTTGTTGTTCCTGCTTCTTTTGCTGATTTATTTGGTAATGACACAAGAGGTAAAGCTATCACAATTTTCTCAATGATGGTCTTTTGTATGCCAATCATTGCTCCTGTTGCTGGTTCTTTCATCTCATTTTCTTATTTAGGTTGGAGATGGACTGAATATATTACTGGTATTATGGGTGGTGCTGGTATTTTATTAATCATTTGTTTCTTCGAAGAAACACATCATCCAATCATCTTGGTTAACAAAGCTAGAGAATTAAAACAAAGAACTGGTAACTGGTTGATCCATGCTCCACATGATGAATTCTCTTTATCTGTTAAAGATATTGTTGAGAAAAATTTAACAAGACCTGTTGTTATGTTAATCACTGAACCAATTATCTTTTTAATCTCATTATATAATGCTTTCATTTATGGTATATTATACCTATTGTTAAGTGCATACCCAATTGTCTTTGCTGAAGGCTATAAAATGAAAGGTGGTGTTGCCGAATTACCATATTTAGCTTTAGCTTTAGGTATGATGTTTGGTGGTGGTGCATGTTGGGTCGCTGAAGGTAAATATCTGAAAATTATGAAAGCTAATGCCGGAAAACCAGTTCCAGAAGCTAGATTATACCCAATGTTCTTCGGTTGTGTTGCTTTCCCAGTTGGTATTATGTGGTTTACATGGACTGGTAATTACCATAAAACAGTTCACTGGATGGCTCCAACTGCTGCTGGTGTCTTCACTGGGTTTGGTTTAATCACAATTTTCAATTCTTCTTTGAATTATATCATTGATACTTATTTGATTTTTGCTGCTTCTGCAATGGCTGCTAATGCGTTCTTAAGAGCTTCTTTTGCGTGTGCGTTCCCATTGTTTTCTGTTGCCATGTTTCATAACTTAGGAACTAACTGGGCTGGTCTCTTGATTGCCTGTGTTGGTTTTGTTTTAGTTCCAGTTCCATTCTTATTCTTTAAGTTTGGTAAGAAAATCAGAGCCACATCTAAATATGCTTTTGTTTTGAATTAAGCAATTCATAACTTGAAAAAGAAAAGAAAGAAAGAAAGAAAGAAAGAAAGATAAATATGTACGTGAGTTCCTTATGTTTATACTTTGCTGCTGCTACAACAGATAATTTAATATCCCCCAGAAATTCATTAATAATTAATTCATTTATATTCGTAGATTTCAATTTCAATCTCATCACATATTTCATGAAAATTTAATATTCTGCAAGAAAAAAAAAAATTATTTTTTTTGTTTTCAGTTAACAATAAAACTGAATAGAATTTATTAAAAGTGGTTCTAAAATGACTGAGAGATTCTTGAAGACTCGCAAACGCCCAACTCAAAAAGAACATGCTCAACAAAAACGTCACAAATCTACTAAAAATAGAGGGAGAACTGATTTGAGAAATGTTACAAGAACTAGTAAACGTCCAAATAAATTTGAAAAAGAATTTAGTGAAGAAGTAGATGAAGAAGAAGAAGAAAGTGATAGTGAGGAGAGTAATATTGGTGACTCCAATGATGCTCATGATGAAAATGGGAAAGCTTATAGTGCTCTGTTGACATTATTGAAAGCTGAACAAGAAGAAGAAGAAGAAGAAAGTGAAGATGATAAGGAAGAGAACGAGGATGATGATGAAAAAGATAAGTTTGGAAATGAAGATGAAGATGAATATGGAATTGCTGGGAATGTTGATTCAGAAGATGAGGCATCCGAAGACGAACAAGAAACTACTGGTGCTAATGATGATGAATTTAATGGAATTGAAGATGATTCAGATGAAGAAGAAGCAATTGAAGATCCATTTGAAACCCACTATAATCATTATTCTGAATCAAATCTTGCTGAATCAATTAAAGCATTATCATCTGGGGCCAAATGGAAAAATACTAAACAATTATATCAAACTTATTCAGGTATAATCTCCACTAATCCAACTCTAAATTGCAAACCTAATATTCAAAATGAACCATCATTAAACAATTATAAGATTAAAACAAGACTATTAGAACCATTTTTAGCTAAACATGGAGAGTTAAAGGATGAAATTTCCACCATGATTATGGATCCAATGTTTTCATATAAAGATGTTTTATTACCATATAATTCTTTCAAAAATCAAAAACCTTATAGAAGATTGTATGCATTACATTGTGTTAATCATATCTCCAAAACCCGTGATAGGGTTCTGAAAAACAGTGCAAAATTGGCAAATCAAGCAGAAAAAGTGAAAAATGGATTAATTAAACCAGAAGAAGAAAAAGAATTTAGAGATCAAGGTTTTACAAGACCAAAAGTTTTGGTTTTGTTACCAACAAGAGATTTTTGTTATAGAGTAGTTAATGAATTTATTGAAGCATCAGCAGTTGAACAAGTTGAAAATAGAGCAAGATTCAAATCACAATTTTACGAGAATGCTACACCAGGTGATAATAAACCAGATGATTTCCAAGATTTATTTAATGGTAATACAAATGATTTTTTCTGTTTAGGTGCAAAATTCACAAAAAAATCAATGAAATTATATACATCATTTTATTCATCGGATGTTTTGTTTGCATCACCAATTGGTTTACAAATGATTTTAGAGAATCCAAATAAAAAAAAAAAGCAACAAGACTTTTTAAGTTCTATTGAAATTCTCATTGTTGATCAAGCAAATTCAATTGAATTACAAAATTGGGATCATATGTTTACAATTTTTAAATATCTAAATAAAATTCCTAAAGAATTCCATGATACTGATTTTGGAAGAGTCAGAATGTGGAGTATTGATGATCAAGCTAAATATTTTACACAAAGTTTAGTTTTTGCAGAATATACCACACCAAATATTAATAATGTTATTACAAGATCTTTAAATTTAGAAGGTAAATATAAATTCAAGAAAATCATTAAATTTGAACAAAGTGCAATGTTTAAAGTTGGCTTAAAAATCAAACAAGTTTTCAAAAGATTTGAAAGTAAATCACCAATGGCAGACCCAGATGAAAGATTCAATTATTTCAAAACAGTTATAATTCCAACATTATCAAAATCAACAAATTATGAAGATGGTTTATTATTATATATTCCAACTTATACAGATTTTCTTAGAATTAAGAACTATATGCATGATAAAACTTCTTTATTATTTACAGATATCAATGAATATTCAGATCAAAGAGAATTAACAAGATCAAGAGCATTATTTCAACAAAATAAAAGAAAAATTTTATTATATACCGAAAGATTACATCATTATAGAAGATTTGAATTAAAAGGAATTAAAAACATTTTAATGTATGGAGTTCCAAATAATCCAATTTTTTATACAGAAATTGTTTCAAGTATTGGTAGATCAGTTTATGATGGGATTGCAGACTTTGATATTTCAAGTGTTAGAATTTTGTATTCTAAATGGGATGCAACAGCTTTAGAAAGAGTTGTTGGTAGTGAAAGAGCTCCATTATTAACGCATGGTCAAAATGAATTTTATGAATTTAGATAGTCATTAATAGATGGATTTCCTTCATAAATTATAACTGAGGACGTAGATTAATTATATAAGAACATGAGTTTATATCCTCAAATTGAATAATTATATTCAAATATGAATTTAATGTATTTTAATGTGGTAATTAATATTTATGGCGCATTTTCAAAAAGTGGCTAATGATCAAATATTATTTGGACTTGTGCAAATAATTTAAAGTTACTGTTAAACTTTTTAATAAATATCCATAAATTATTAATAATATTATAACTAATTTATATTATTATTGATCCTCAGGTAAAAAGCGGAGACTTTACACTTGAACATAAGTGAGCACTACACTTTTCATTTCCACCTGTTGATTCAATCATCTAGTCAATACTTGTAAGTACTTGTAAAGTTGTAAACTGTTATTGCAGTGCACTTAGTATGTATGTACTACGTAGTAATCGTGATTCGTGAAAACAGAAATTTTACACGTCACCTGCCGGCGCCGACTTTTAGTTGCAATTTGCAAAACACACCAAGAAAATTACAGCGTAAAATTGAAAAAATGTGTCTGTCATTTTGAAAATTGAGAATTATGTAAAGCTCAGATCTGTAAGCATGTTTAGTGAGCGTGTTATTGGATGGACTGAGTTGGTTGATTTATTTTATAGTGGACACTGGAAAGAAAGACTTGATTCCTTGATGCAACAATTAATACTATCATATATTAATAGTAAATACACTGCACAGTGGCACACTGTTGTTGACTCACTTCAAAGTTCACCTCATCAACTGCTAAATTCTAATAGGCTAGCCGCTATAGTGCTTTTATATATGATTCATGGATGGCTCTTCTCCAGATTTTGTACCATTTTGGGACACTAGCGGCCGGGTACTTTTTTTAGCATGCCAGGTTTAAGCCTGTTTTAACGTGTAGTTCATTCATTTATTTTAAAGAAAACGGTTGATTTAGAAGTTATTTTACTGGTATAAACCAGTCCAGATGTCTCTGAGACTCTACTGTGGATTTCTATATAATCTGTTTTTTTTCAACCTACTTAAAACAACTGGTTTCAACTACCAAAAAACCACTCCATCTGGTTCTGCCCCGTTAAACCTCCGAATTTCAACTGTTTTTTTTATAAAAACAGCCTTTTCGCAAAAATTAACAACATTGTGTTGCCTTCTTAACCCAACCTAAAGCTACGAAACATCGTCGTGTCTTCTGATCCCATAACGAGAATAACACATCTAAAATGCTCAGAAGTCTTCGTGTCTCGCGCCCAAGATCAATCGCTGCTTTGAAGCTTAGAGCTCAAGTACGCAAGTATGCTGCCAGCTCAAATGATAGTTTTTTACAAACTCAGAATGCCTCTTATATTGATGAAATGTATGAAGCTTGGGTTAAAGACCCATCTTCTGTCCACGTCTCATGGAATGCTTATTTTTCAAACATCAAAAACAACCAATCTCCTTCCACCGCCTTTGTTGCTCCTCCAACTTTATTCCCAGTCTCTGGTACCGGTTCTTTAGTCCCATCTTCTCCCTTATCTACAAGTGGTCATGATGATGTTTTAACCCATTTGAAAGTCCAATTGTTAGTTAGAGCTTACCAAGTTAGAGGTCATCAAAAAGCTCACATCGATCCTTTAGGAATCTCTTTTGGTGATGATAAAACTAAACCAATCCCAAAAGAATTAACTTTAGAACATTATGGTTTCACCGATGCTGATTTAAATAAAAAAATCACATTGGGTCCAGGTATCTTACCAAGATTTGCTAAAAATGGTAATGACACTCTAACTTTAAAAGAAATTATTGATACTTGTGAATCTTTATATTGTTCCACTATTGGTATGGAATATGTTCATATCCCTTCAAGAGAAAAATGTGATTGGTTAAGAGAAAGAATTGAAATTCCACAGCGCTATAAATACACAATTGACCAAAAAAGACAAATCTTGGATCGTTTGATATGGGCTACTTCTTTTGAAACTTTCTTATCGACTAAATTCCCAAATGATAAAAGATTTGGTTTAGAAGGTGCAGAATCCGTTGTTCCAGGTGTCAAATCTTTAATCGATAGATCCGTTGAGTTAGGTGTTGAAGATATCATTATTGGTATGCCTCATCGTGGTAGATTAAACATGTTATCAAACGTTGTTAGAAAACCAAATGAATCCATTTTTTCTGAATTTACTGGTTCAAAAGAGATTGATGAAGGCTCAGGTGATGTTAAATACCATTTGGGTATGAACTTCCAAAGACCAACCACTTCTGGTAAACATGTTAATTTATCTTTAGTTGCTAATCCATCTCATTTGGAAGCTGAAGATCCAGTTGTTCTTGGTAGAACTAGAGCTGTTCAACATTACAAAAATGATGTTGGTACTTTCAACAAAGCCACTGGTGTTTTGTTCCATGGTGATGCTGCTTTTGCAGGTCAAGGTGTTGTTTACGAAACTATGGGGTTAACTTCTTTACCAGCTTACTCTACTGGTGGTACTACCCATGTGATTGTTAATAATCAAATTGGTTTCACCACTGATCCAAGATTTGCTAGATCAACTTTATATCCATCTGATTTAGCTAAATCAATCAATGCCCCAATTTTCCACGTCAATGCTGATGATGTTGAAGCTATTACTTTCATTTTCACTTTAGCTGCTGAATGGAGAGCTACTTTCCATTCTGATGTTATCATTGATGTTGTTGGTTATAGAAAACATGGTCATAATGAAACAGATCAACCTTCTTTTACTCAACCATTAATGTACAAAAAAATAGCTGAAAAAAAATCAGTTATTGATATCTATGCAGATCAATTAATTAAAGAAGGATCTTTCACAAAAGCTGATATTGATGAACATAAACAATGGGTTTGGAGTATCTTAGAAGAATCTTTCACAAAATCTAAAGATTACGTTCCAACTTCGAGAGAATGGTTAACCACTCCATGGGAAGGTTTTAAATCACCAAAAGAATTAGCCACCGAAGTTTTACCACATTTACCTACAGCTGTAGAAGAATCTACTTTAAAACATATTGGTGAAGTTATATCAAGCTGGCCAGAAAATTTTAATGTTCATAAAAATTTAAAGAGAATTTTAGGACAACGTAAAAAATCTGTTGTTGAAAGTGGCGAAGGTATTGATTGGGCTACCGGTGAAGCTTTAGCTTATGGTTCTTTAGTCAATGAAGGTTATCATGTTAGAGTTTCTGGTCAAGATGTTGAAAGAGGTACTTTCTCTCAAAGACATGCTGTTTTGCATGATCAAGATTCTGAAAAAACTTATACTCCATTGAAAAATGTTAGTGAAAATCAAGCTGATTTTATCATTTCAAACTCTTCATTGTCTGAATATGGTGTTATGGGTTTCGAATATGGTTATTCTTTAACTTCTCCAGATGCTTTTGTTCAATGGGAAGCTCAATTTGGTGATTTTGCTAACACAGCTCAAGTTATTATTGATCAATTTATTGCTGCTGGTGAAAGTAAATGGAAACAAAGATCTGGTTTAGTTTTAACTTTACCACATGGTTATGATGGTCAAGGCCCAGAACATTCTTCAGCAAGAATTGAAAGATATTTACAATTAACTAATGAAGATTCAAGAAAATTTCCTTCTCAAGAAAAATTAGAAAGACAACATCAAGATTGTAATTTCCAAGTTGCCTACCCAACAACCCCATCCAATTTATTCCATTTATTTAGAAGACAAATGCATCGTCAATTTAGAAAACCTTTAGCTGTCATGGTTTCTAAACAATTATTGCGTCATCCATTAGCTAGATCTCCATTATCAGAATTCACTGGTGAATCTCATTTCCAATGGATCATTGATGATGTTGAATTAAATAAAACTATTGGCGCTAAATCTGATATTAAGCGTGTTGTTTTATTAAGTGGTCAAGTTTACACTGCTTTACATAAGAGACGTCAAGCTATTGAAGATAAAGAAACCGCTTTTATTAAATTAGAACAATTACATCCATTCCCATTTGCACAATTACGTGATGCTTTGAATTCTTATGAAAATGCCACTGACTTAGTTTGGTGTCAAGAAGAACCATTAAACATGGGTGCTTGGTCTTATGTTCAACCAAGATTATCGACTGTTTTGAAAGAAACTGTTCATAGTGATAAATCCTTCCGTTATGCTGGTAGAGATCCATCTGCTTCAGTTGCTGCAGGTTCTAAGAGTATGCATGTTGCTGAAGAAAATGCATTCCTCGATGAAGTTTTCAATAGTGAATCTGCTTAAATGAACAAATTTTGAATGAAAAAAACAAAAAAAAAAAAAAAAAAAAAAAAAAAAAAAAAAAAAAAAAAAAAAAAAAAAAAAAAAAACAAAAAAAAA
>JAJLVW010000042.1:0-86272 GCA_030570535.1 Starmera pachycereana
TGAGTACCGGAAACCTAGAGTTTAACCTGCATAAATTGAATTATTTGAAACTATATCATAACAATGAAATTATAAAAGCTTATGAATATGCTTTGAAATGGTTCCCCATTTTTTTACAACCAGGAGTCAACACTGCTAAATTTAATGATACTGATGATGATATTTTGAAAGAAGTATCAAAACTTATCACTTCAATTCTGTTCGAAGCCAATGATTCTACATCTCCATATTATGAACAAAATCAAATAGGCGATGATAGAAATCAAGAGGTTGCACTTCTTTTCACTAAGAAATATTGTGAGCTGTTAGGATTTCCATATGAATCATCTTTATTTATAATCTTACTAAGTGGATTCTTATCAATTTCAACATTCATCAAATTTACTAAAATAAAACAATTGAATTCTAAATTAGATTGGACTTCAAATGATGAGATTCCATTCGACATCAATTTACCAGATTTCTTAAAAAAGTTTCATCCAATATTCATTTGCCCAGTTTCTAAAGAAGAAACTACAGCTGAAAATCCCCCGATGGCACTCCCATGTCATCATATAATTTCACAACAAAGTTTAGAAAAACTAAGTAAAAAAGGTAATACTTTTAAGTGTCCTTACTGCCCGAAGACTTCAGTTTTAAGAGAGGCTAGAAAAGTATGTTTCTATAACATCTAGAGGTCAAAACTTCAGGGCATTCAAATTACATCAAGGTGATCGATTTTGCCAGCTAATTCGATATTATATACATAAGTGAAATTCATCAACTTTTGCAACTTCAATTAAAATTAAGATAATGATCGAATGTATAGTTTCGTTTGTTTTATATTTTTCGTGCATAGTATGTTCGTTGTTTACCGTGTGTGTTTTTGAAAAATATTGTGAGACCACCCCATCATTATTACAGATCCAAGAAATCACTAGCAACTAGCACTTCCAGCAGCATTTCTGTGGGTATATCAAAGTCCGGCACATCCACCGCATCTTTATATTTCAAGTTGTAATACAAATACTCTACCACTTTGTTGAGCAGTCTTCCATCCATGTCTTGCAGTTTAATTTTTCCTTCTGTAGTTTCTTTGAAACTGGAAGACAGCATATTCTTGAGGGTTCCTGAAACAGCTGCTGCCTCTTTGGTGATAATGAACTCAAAATTGTCGCGAGAAACCAGTGTAATAAAATCCATTTGGCTTGTGCTGTCTGGTAACGGTTGTCAAAAAAATCCTAGTGTGATTTTACAAAGAAATACTACACTCCTGCAGTATTAATACATGATATATTGGAAAAAAAAAAAAAAAATAGACGAATTTGATACTAAGAAAATTGTTTATGTACATAGATAATAGGTTCATTTTTGCAGGGTAAATGGTACTGACCATAAGCTCATGGCTTTCAGCATGATATGCTAGACAACATTGGGGAAAGGGGCGGGGGAGGTAAAGTCTAGCTATATATATCATGTTGCTACAGTACATAATAGTTATTAACTATTTGTAATATTTCTAAAGCTAGACTTGATATAATGACAATAGAAAGTCTAAAACTCAATATAATTAGTTATGTCTAATGTTGATTTATAATTGAAATAATAACTAATAATGTTAGTATATTAATGATTATAATGATTGATAAATATATTGGAAACTAATAATAAAAATGGTATAAAGGTATATTGATCGATATTAATCATCTAATTAGAATTTAGAAGTATCAAACGTAGAAAATGGTTAATCTTGTAGCTTATGTGAAGAATGGTACAGTAGACAATAGCAATGGGCATTGGGGAGCCTCTTGAGTCTTAGCATACCATTATTTTGAATTAACCTTGATAAAGCATTGAGCAGATTTTCGCTAACAAATTTGACACTTTTTTTTCAAAAATTTCAAAGAAACTTCTTAATTATTAATTATGGTAAAAGCGCCATTTTTGGCAACAATTATCAAGCCCTTACTGGTTGAAATTCAAAAATCCAACACCACAGACAAGCTAAATATTACAGTTATCCAACCATGGTACTCCTTCATTTAACACTGAAAAAGTTTGACGTGTCCCTACCGAGCTTTGACAAAATTCTGAATAAATAATTCAGAATATAAAATCTGAATGCATATGTACATCAACAGTAATCATTGCTTATCTACGAACTAGACTTTTTTAAACAATGACAACCCCGAGCTTGGGTGAGTATACGTTTTGGAAGTGCGGCTCTTTGAGTCTTCGAGGCATTTCATCGTCAACAAACAATGAAAATTTCAACTAACTGGAGTAATTGAAGGTTGGGAAAGATTGAGCGATGTTTACTACAGAAAAAGAGAACTTTACAGCCTCAATAGGAATATCGATTTATCTGATGACTATATTATATCTATTGCAAAGTTTACAAAAACTCTGGCTCTGCACAAGAAAATTCAGACCGGGAGTGACACTAACAATATCGAAATATATTCTGGATCTGGTAAATTGATCGCATCCATTAATTGGAATAATCACTTGAATGGAAGAATTTTGGATTTGAGCTGGACAAATGACGAGAAGTTGATTGTGCTACTGCAGAATGGAACAATTAGAACATATTATAATTTTCAGGGTGATTTTAATGAATATGAGATCGGGTTTGACTTTACTTCTATTGGTGTCAGGCATTCTATGTCAATCGGTTCCGTTTTCTTCATTTTACTGAATGATTTCAGAATCATAAACTTGGATTTTAACGATAAAATGTCAGTCAGCTCAAGATTGTTTAGAGATTTAAGTAAAGATCTACACAGTTTACAATCTCAACTAGAATTGATACCTGAAAAGAAAATTGGTTTATCAGAAGATCCATCCTTGGGGGTTTCAATATCAAACTATAATATTGATATTTTTAAATGCTGGGAAATTATTCCTTCAATTGATGATGACGTTAACAAATACGAGATCATCATGGGTTTGAATAACTCTGTCATTAAATTTTCCAAAGATGGAAGAGTTTTAGTTGTCTCAAATGATGGGCCATTTAGTAAAGCTGCAGTTTCTGAAAATAAACAGTTCATAACTCTTTTCAATTCCAAAAACTTGAATATATACTTTCTAACTTCAAATTTTGAGAAATCATTGTTTTCAATGAAATTGGAATCCACCCCAAATCAATTGAAATGGTGTGGCTCAGATGCAGCAGCAGCTACTTTTAAAGATTATATCAAATTGATTGGACCTGGTGGGAATTTAAATTTCTTTGTTAACAATGACTTTTTGATAAATTCAGAGATTGATGGCTTAACAATTTTAACAAATAATAATCTAGAGTTTATTTCAAAAATTTCAAATGAAACCGTTGATTGTTTTAAAATTGGATCAACTTCTAAAGCTTCAATTCTAATTGATTCGATTGATAAATTAAATAGTCATTCTCCAAAGGCCAATGAAAATTTACAAATTATTGGTGGTCAAAAAAATCTAGAAAACTCTGTGAAAACTTGTTTATTAAGTTCATTAGAAGAATTTGATCCTTATTGGCAGAAAAAGTTATTGAAAGCTTCTTCTTTTGGTAAATCTTCACTTGATTTCAAATATCGTAATTTTAAGTGTACTGAATTATTCGTTAAAGTTTGCAAGGATCTAAGAGTTTTGAATGCATTTAGATCTGTTGATATAGGGATTTTTTTAACATTTGAAGAGTTTAATAGTTTGGGCATTGAACAATTGTTAAACTTGTTGGTTAAAAGACAAAAATATTATTTTGCATTCAAATTTTTGAATTTTTTGAAGTTACCTATTGATTCAGTTTTCATTGATTGGGCCTGCTCAAAAATAAAATTTAATCTAGAGTTAGATGACGAAGAATTATCTAAAATTATCATTACTAAGTTTCAGACAATAAACAATAACAATTATATTTCATTTGAAAAAATTGCCACAGTTGCATCTCAAGAAGGGCGTTTGAATCTAACAAAAATCTTGATTAACTTTGAGTCAATATCTACAAAACAAATACCTTTATTGTTGAAAATGGAAGAACATGAATTGGCTTTGGTAAAGGCTTGTGATTCACAAGATTTTGATTTAATTTTGGAGACGTTATTTATTTTGAAAGATACACTATCATTACCTTTTTTTTTCAAAATATTAGGAAATTCCAAGATTTCTTCCAATGTCTTTGAATATTTTTATTCAAACAATTTTAATTTAATGAATGATTACTACAATCAAGCTGACAGGCTGGTTGATATCTCTAACTTTGATATGAAAATACAACTGAATGAAGATTATAGTGAAGATTTAAAGATTTTACAAAATGCAATGAATGCTTATGGATTGGTATCAAAATATTCGAATGAATATAAACAGATAGAAAGACAGAGTTTTTTGGTTAAGTTTCAGAACGATTTGACTGAAGAGTTTAGTGTTGAATTTAATGGTTTATCTATTGTCCAGACCATTGAAAAATTGCTTTTGTTAAATCAGTCTAATAAAGCTACACAATTTTGTAAGAGATTCAACATTAGTGAAAAAAAATTTTGTTATATTAAATTGAACTATCTATTTTCAGCAAATAAATATGAAGAGATAGTTGAATGGTCTATGTCTAAAAGACCGGTTATAGGATACGAGCCCTTTTTTTATAAATTCTATGAGTCTGGTGATCAAATCAAATTATCACTAAAGTATCTTGAGAAATGCTCATTTAGTTCCGAGACTAAAATTAACTTTCTAATCAACTTGAAACAATTCGAAAAAGCCATTGATGAATGTTTTGTTAAAAAAGACACAGTCAAATTAACAGAAATTAGAACTTTGATAATTAGTGAAAATCCATTATTGGCTAGTGATATAGATGCTAAAGTCGAAATTCTAGCACATAAGTCTACTTCAAGATTTTTTTGATTGATGAATGAAAACAAAAAAGAGTAGCAACAAAATTCATTTATTGTAACTATAATATATCTATATGGACCAATAAAAATCAGAATAGGATTCCAGTGTCAGTAGTTCCTGTTGTTTTTCTTGTATCACCCACTGCTGGATTGTGATCATTTTCATGAGTGCCTAACCTTTTGAAAATATGATCCTCGAAAACTCCATTACTTAATCCTTCCTCTCCTGTTAGAAATCCAGGTATTATTTCTGGATCTATTATTTCCTTATCACATAATTCATGTAATCCCGCAAATACATCATTCCCATTAAGCTTCAATGTAAGGGAAGGTCGATAAAACTGTTTAGTTTTATTTTTGATCATGAATTTCACTGACTGAATTGGGCTAATTGAAGAATATTCATTAGTTTTAAATAATAAACTTTCTTCTTCATTCTCTTCATTATTATCTTCCTGGTTGTCCCCATTGTTCAGTTTTCTTTTTTTGGAAGGTTTGATGCTTTCAAAAAATTGATCTGACTGAAATTTTTTTAAAGTACCTTTGAATCTTAATCTTGCAATTTGCTTCTTCTTCTTCTCTTCTGTGGCAAGATCGTCCCCTACCAATGTTTGATGTTTAGATGGATTATCAAATGGTGATATATCTATGGATCCATCTGCGTAAGGTGTCCAGGATCCTAACGAATCGGAAAACCTTGAATTTCCAACTAAAATATATATAGAGTTCAAGTTCTTGATCTTCTGATTTTTATCGTGTTTCAAACTAACTTGTTTGCCTGAGTACTCCTCCAATGAAAATTGAATACATTTCAGTATTATGATAAAGTCATTATCTTGTTCTTCCACCACAGAATGTATCAGGTTGGAAGAGTTGTTTGGTATTGTCAAAAAAAATGCTTTTTTAGAAACGATGGAGTTCGATATTCTACCAACACCTTCATCATAAAAATTTCTGAGGTCAAAAATTTGTATTCTTATTATTATCAAGGGCAGAAAGGTGTGTTTGCTGATATAAATATGGTTCAAAAAAAATTTGGAAAGCTCTTTCATTAAATTTTGAAGAAACACTTGTGGCTGGTTTATGTTCATAACCAAAGAACAGTTGTTTGATGCGTCGAATATATTGGAGGACTGCCATAAAAATAAGTCTGGTTTATCTATAATCAGCTGTGAATCTATCTGAGAATATTGCAACAAATTCAGCCCGTTTCTATAGAAATCAACTAATATTTTATCAACAATCTTCTTCTTGGGGTACTTCTGAGACCTGAATCTCAGAACCGTCTTTCTAAAAAAAGAAATCAACTCCTTGTTGTCTATGAACCCGAGATCGTCCAGCTCTCTTATTGACAGCTTTGGTTTGGTGGTTTCAATGTTCATCCAAATCAAACAAAGCTTGTATATCGATTCGACAGGCAGCCGCCACAGGATTTTGGAAATAACTAACGGACTGTGCTTAGGTATAAAGCTGTTAGGCAACGCATTGCTGGTTGACATGTCTGTTCACCTTGTCCTTCTTCTGTTTACAGTTAATATTATATTCACTGTTTACTTTTTGTATATGTATTATGTACAAATTATTTTTCAAATTTCAAGCAATATAGTTTTTTGTAATTTGTTGTGTCAAAGTGTTTCCTTATCTAAAACATCAAGCAATGAGCTCTTCAATTCACATCAAACCTTTGCTTGAAAACTGCACCCAAAGCTTAGAAATACTAGTAGCAGAGAGTAACACCCACCTGAGATTATCCCCAAAAGAAAGAGCAACCAAAACAGCCAAATTACTCCAGAGACTTGATGGACTAAGATTAAAAATAAAAAACAACGAGAAAATAGATGTCAAAACTCTATGAACTGGGAGCTATTGAGGTATTAATAGTTCTAACATATGGCTATGCTTT
Source organism: Starmera pachycereana (assembly GCA_030570535.1). Classification (NCBI taxonomy): domain Eukaryota; kingdom Fungi; phylum Ascomycota; class Saccharomycetes; order Phaffomycetales; family Phaffomycetaceae; genus Starmera; species Starmera pachycereana. The sequence goes on from JAJLVW010000042.1 coordinate 6,757, forward strand.
AGATTCAGAGTGTAATAGGTTTTTATTACTCACTTTAATAAAGGTTGAAAATCAAGTCCGTTTATTATATTTATGTTATAAAATAATATCTAAGAAAAAACACACAACCCAACAATTAGAAAGTAAATAAAAGTGAACAAAGGAAATCTTCAACAGATACAAATTCAACGTAAAAACCCTTTTCTTGTCTTTTGAGCTGGTGCTGTAACTGGCTCATTGTGGGGATTTAAACGAGCGTTCTCTAATTGTTTCTTTTTTTCTTCCAATGCCTTAATTTGTTTCAACAACTTTTCTTTAACTTCTTTATGTCTTGAAAATAATTCAGCTTCGGATTTTTGTAGCTTTTTCTCTTTCTCTGAGACTTTTTGTTGAAAAATTTGTTTCATTTCTGCTTCAAGTTTAGCTAATTTAGCTTCATGTAATGCTTTTTCCTCTTGTTGTTTTGATGCTGGATCAAATGCTTTAAAAACAGAATCATCTTGTTCAATCCCTAATCTAATCAATTTAGAAGTTCTATAGGTTTCATACAAAACTTTTGAAGTTTTTTCTCTTAATTCTTCTAAAAAGTTTCTAATCAATAATTGTCTTAATTTCACAAAATCATTATGATCTTCATTATCAACTTCAATAACACCCCATGGATACTTTCTACCTCTGATGGTTCTGCCATCAGCAGTATTGATTTCAGATGTTGAACCAACAATTGCAAATGGAATTTTATTTATAATGTCTTTTGTTGATTGTATGGTTTCTTCATCATCATTTTCATAAACCTTTGGTTTAAAAATATCAATCTTTTGATAATTAATATCATCAATAATTTTTGTTTTAAATTCTAAAATTTCTTCTTCTGTTAATGTATCAGATTTGGCAATTAATGGAATAATATTAACCTTTTTATGAATCTTCTTCAAAAATTCAATGTCTAGTGGTTTCAAATAATGACCTGTCGGTTCAATAAAGTATAATAACGCATGAATTCTTTCGTCTTCATATGAAGATCTATTAACTTTATTTTCGTATTCCAAATAAGAATCAAATCTTGAATTGATTTCATCAACGATTGGTTGCCACGAATCTGTGCTATTGACTTGATCGCCAAATCCTGGAGTATCGATGACAGTTAAGCGTAATTTGACACCGTTTTCTTCAATATCTGAACTAATGGTTTGGATTGAAACTTGAGATGGTCTTTCTTCAGAACATTGTTTTGGTGAATCAACATCTGTATACAATTCTTTGTTGAACAAAGTATTGATCAAAGTGGATTTACCTAACCCAGATTCACCAACAACTAAAAGATTTAGATTAAAACCTCTTCTAATTGACTTTCTATGCCATTGCTTTGGTAAGTTTGCAAAACCAACATATCCATTCAATTTTTTTCTAATGACTTTGATCTCTGGTTGTTGTGTTTGTGTGTTGTTGCTCAAAACAGGAACTTCTTGTAATGGTGGTCTAGGACCTGAAGAACTTGAAGGTAGGTCAGATGAGCTTTCAACTTTGGTGGTAATCTTTAACCCATCTAATTGATTTGCTGTCTCCTCGTCTTTGACTTTTGATGCTGAGCCATCAGAGAAACCACCATTCTCCTTCGTTGATGAGACACTGACACCTCCACCAAATCCACCGTCTAAATTTGTGATATTCTGTGAGCCTGTGTCGTTGGCGCCAACACTGTCGCTGAGTGGGATTTTGTTCAAGTTTTCTTCTTGGGAGGAGGATCTCTTAATTGGAGATGCTGGGGGAGTGTGATTCAAGACGTTATCAATCATGCTGCCTGAGTTTGCAAGGGACATTCCGCTGCTGCTGCTGCTGCTGTTGTTGTTGTTGGGTGGCAAGTTGGTGATGTTTTGTTTCGAATTCCTTCCACATCCTAGCAGACGCGAATTGCAAAATCACAAAAAGCACAAAAACGCGAAACTCCGTCCGGGTAAACTTGGCATTTTTTTTTTCGCTATATAAATTATAACTAGATAGTATATGACTAGATAGTATTAAGATTATTTATTTTCTGGTGCTTAGAGAAAGTAAAGATGAGTGAGAACAGGACACAGAACATCCAATCAGCAGTGGATACTGCCAGCAAAGCGTTTGCGAAGAATAACTACGAAAAAGCAGCTGAATTGTACGGAAACTGCTGTCAATTGGCCAGTGAACAGAACGGTGAAGAAGACCCTTTTTTGTTATTCTTGTACGGGAAAGCATTATTTGAGCTGGCAGTCAGTAAAAATGGCTTGTTTGGTGGTAATGATGAAAGTGCAGCTGTTGTTGCAGGTAAAAATGAGCGAGGTGAAGGTGATGAAGAAGATGAATCTTATGTTGTTCCTCTAGCTGAAGAAGTTGAGTCCGACAAAGAGGAGGAAGGCTGGTATGGTGCTGATAAAGAAAGTAAAGATGATAATAACTCTGATGAAGATAATGATGAAGATAATGATGAAGATAATGATGAAGATAATGATGAAGATAATGATGAAGATAATGATGAAGATAATGATGAAGATGGTGGAGATAATGAAAACAATGAAGATGACGAAGAGCAATCAGATTTTGAGATAGCTTGGGAAATACTAGATTTGGCTCGCTCTTTGATTGAAAAGAAACTTTCAGAATTTTCGGAAGATGATCTGAAAATTAAAGAAAAACCTTCTGAAGAGTTAATCAAAGAAATTGAACAATCATTTAAAAATCAAGATAAATTTGAACAAGTTTTAAGATTAAAATTGAAATTATCGGATATATATGATTTATTGGGTGAGATTTCTTTAGAAACAGAGAATTTCAAACAAGCAGTAGAAGATTATCAAACTTTGTTGAAAATTAGAAATGAAATCTATGAATTTAGCTCAAGCTTGATTAGTGAAGTTCATTATAAGTTATCTTTGTCATATGAATTTTCGTTCGATAGTGATGATTCTATTAATGAGATAAATAAGAAACAATCAATTCTCCACCTCAAAGAATCAATTGAATCTCTTGAGAAAAAAAAAGAAATAAAACTTTCAAAAGGTGTCAAATTTGATGATGACGTTTTATTGGAATTGAAAAATAAATTGAAGGATTTGGAAAAAGATCCAAGTGAAGAATTTAATAAACAAAAAACTGACATTTTGAAAGGCATACTAGGTGAAGCAACTGTTAATGAATTAGGTGCCAAAAAGAAGACTTTTCAAAATGACACCGCTTCAAGTGCATCTTCTGTAAATGATTTGACTTCAATGGTAAAAAAGAGGAAACCAAAGGTTTTAGAAGAAAAAAATAATAAAAAGGTAAAAAAATAAAGTTGTTTATTAATATTATAAGGTAGATAGATTGAAAGTTGGGTTCCAATTGTTCCCCCCCTTTTCATTTTCAATAGATTCTGATACAGCTCAATATGTTCAAGCGATGAACTTCTTCTGAGTATTTTTTTTATGGTCTGAATTCAAGCTAAGTTTCTTACCAAAATTAATATGAACAGAATCAAATCCATATTCTTCTTTCATATCAAAGCAATCATCTAAAGCACCATTGTATGGTTTGCTAAAATAAAAATTTTGCTTTTCATCTTCCTCATCTTCTGTTTCAAATAATTTTTCGTAATAATTTGGATTTTCTTTGATATTTTTAAAGACTTCTTTCATTTCGTTGTCTTCTTCTTCATAAGTTCCAGTTGGGTGATAGTAAAATTTAGCAAATTTCTTAAAATAGTCAAGGTCATCCCATTTAGAGTAGATATCTGAATTATAATCAACAAAATCGATATAATTTCCTATGTTTTTATCGCTTTTATTTGTTAAAAATCTATCTAGTGTTCCAAAAACTTTTTCTTTAAAATAGATGGAAATTAATAATGATTTCTTTTCAGTTCCTTTCAAGAGAAAAAGAATTTTCCATTTATATCTATAAAAAATATCATTTAATTCCCATGATAACATTTGCAATTTTTTAATTGTTAAGTATAAAATGATTTTGATTTTTAACAAAATAGTTTTTGTGATATTTTTATGAACTAATTCATATGCAACTTCATCGAAAATTCTATCAAACACTCTTTTAATCAAATTTTTTGTGCTATAAATGATTTTACAGATTGCTTCAGTAGTTTCAATGATCAAAAGACAAATTTTTGTCTCAATCAACTTAGTGTATTTTTTTAATTTAGCTAGGATCCAAATTATTTTAATGATAATTTTAACAATTGCAATTGGTATTGAAATTATTTTTTTCAAACCATTAGTCTTGAAAACTTGTTCGCTATTATCCGACTCTAAATTCAATTCAATGAATAACCCATCAAAGTAAGAATCTCTTTGATCATCTTCAGAGTCAACAAATGGTATTTCTGCCATAAATTTAGCCTCATAATCTTCATCCTCTTTAACACGAGTTTTTGAATCATTTTCCGAAATCCACTTGATTGTAAACAATTCTTCCTCTGTGTGATCATAAGCATTTCCTGTAATTTTCTCATATATTCTTTCAGCGCTTTGATCATAAAAGACTTCGTCAAAAATCAAAACATACTGGCGCCACCCAAGTACCTTCAACATCTTGTAGATGGACCTATACTCGGAGTATATACTGGTCAAGCCTTTGTAGAGTCCGTTCAAGTCCTCGCTCAATTGCTGAACAGACTTTGTTGATGCAACTTCAATGTCCTGCTCATTGAAATCATGGGATTTGGCCGGATCAAAGTCTATCAACGCTTGCACATCTCCAAAGATTGTTTTAGAAAACTCTTTAGCTAGCTCAAGCTTGAATCTATCATCGTTCTGGGTGTGTTCTTCCATCATAAACGTCGAATTTGGGCCTCTGTCTGTGTATTTCGCTGGCAACACGCTGTTAAACAACTCATTAAAAGAAGATTCTGCTGTAGCTAGCAGTGCAAGTACTGCTTGTATTGTCGTAAGCACAATAACTCTCATTTTAGAGCCAGCCGCCGTGTTTCAAGTGAGTTACACTGGTTGGAACGTAAGGAGAAGAATAATTCAGAGAAGCAAAAAAGCTCAAGTTCACAACTCCATACAGCCAGTGAAGTGCTTGTCAGATTCATATGGTGATCATCATAGTTACTATTCCTCTTATGGTCCTAATATTAATCATCTCCCGTTGGGGTGTTGTGCTTCTTGGACTATAAATTGAAAGCACTTTTTTACTGGTTTTAGGTTTTAGCAAATTCGCCATCGCAAGCGGCAAAGTGAAACATTCACCAAATTTTGCAATTATACTTACAGACCTGAGACTACCTAAAACCAGCAGAAATAGTGAGTAGCAGAGCTTTCCTCCAGCAAACAATTAATTGCAATTGAATTACAGTGAGTGTCTACAGAGCTGGGGGTAATATACTGTGGCTATCGAACACCAACTAACCGTTCTTATAGCAATGTCAGAACCAGCAGCCGCTCCTCAAGTCAAACCAGCAATTCCATCTAGAGTTGTCAGTTTGAAAGCACTTTATGAAGTGAGTATCTCTTGTTACGTGTTGGACCTGGGGCTCTTGTGCTTGTCAAGCTGCCTACAGAATTGAAAAGTACTAACACAGGACTTCAGAGAGCACCATTGAAACTAGCATGGTTCATAGGTCACTTAACTGTTGTTTTATCCTTCTTTTTTTACATCACAAGTTTTAAAACAACTAAATCCAAGAAACTGGCATATAGGTTGGTGTTTTTAGGAGGGCTGGACTCATTTGGTATTGTCATTTACCAAACTATTTTGCTATTGAAGAAACAAAATCAGAAATTGAACATGAAGGTTTTGTCCCGTAACGATGACATTCATTACTTGTTATACTCTTTGATCTGGTTGTTACTACCAGGTCTCAACTTGTTATCAATCATCCCGTTATTCAGTTTCTCATTATTCCACGTCTTGAACTACGCTTGTACTGACTTATTGCCAGCATTACATGCCACTGGTTTTAATGACAAAATCATAGCCTTTACCAAACAACATCACGACAGATCCAGAAGAATTGCTGCCAATGTTGAATTGTTGTTATTGGTGCAGCTGATTTTTAAATCGTTGTTTTTTGTCAAGTATTCCTGGGTCAGTTTATTTGCCTACACTGTGTTCATCAAGTTGAAGACTGAAACCTCTATTTTCACCAAAACTGTCTTGAAGAACTGGGAAGTCAGGATTGATGGTGTTGTTAGTGCTCAGAACATGAACCCAATGGTCAAATCTCAATGGATCAATTTTAAGAACGTCTTGAGAAGAGTAGACCAGTTCAGTATTTCCAGAGAGATTGAACAAAAGACCAATTAGTGCTTAATCAAATTTCCTTCTGATTGATATTCAACCATGGTTTTTAGCCTTATTAAACATCTTCTATTTTAGGGCTAATGTTGTGTATGTACTATTTCTGTTCATTTCTTTTTTTTTTTCTATATTACCATCCGAAGTTCTTCCAAATTTTCCAATCGTGCTTGTGATTGATGAAATCTGTAGCTCTTGGTTGACGAATCAAATAAGACTCATTCTTCATTATTGATATTTGAATGAGATATGTGTAAACAACTCCAATTTCTTTCCATAATTTTTCTAACATTTCACATTGTTCAAAGATATGTTCAAATTTGCGCATGAGCCATAAGCTGCATTGCCACACTTTGAAAGTTGATAAAGTTGCACTGCCACATATATATGGCTTTTTTTATTTGAATTATATAATTTTTCTGCGAAGAAATTATCGAATTTGCTAGAACATTCTACGCTGTTCGCCCAACATCAAAATTTCTTCGTCGTCGAAATTATAAAAAGCTGTAATTTCCCAGATACAAAAGATCTCGCAATTTATTTTCTTTTACTTCTTCTAAAACTAACATCCACATTAAACGAACACTCACAATGTCCAAAGCTGTTGGTATTGATTTAGGTACTACTTACTCATGTGTCGCACACTTCTCCAATGACAGAGTCGACATCATTGCGAACTCTCAAGGTAACCGTACCACTCCATCTTTTGTGGCCTTCACTGATACCGAAAGATTGATTGGTGATGCTGCCAAAAATCAAGCTGCCATGAACCCAGCAAATACCATCTTTGATGCCAAACGTTTGATTGGTAGAAAATTCGATGACCAAGAAGTTCAAAATGATATCAAACATTTCCCATTTAAAGTTGTTAATGAAAACTCTAAACCAAAAATTCAGGTTGAATTCAAAGGTGAAACTAAAGTTTTCACTCCAGAAGAAATTTCTTCAATGATCTTGACCTCAATGAAACAAACTGCTGAAGATTTCTTAGGTACCAAAGTTAACGATGCTGTTATCACCGTTCCAGCTTACTTCAATGATTCTCAGCGTCAAGCTACCAAAGATGCTGGTTTAATTGCTGGCTTAAACGTTTTACGTATTATTAACGAACCAACTGCTGCTGCCATTGCTTATGGTTTAGACAAAAAATCTGAAGGTGAAAAGAACGTTTTAATCTTTGATTTAGGTGGTGGTACTTTCGATGTTTCATTATTAGCCATTGAAGATGGTATTTTTGAAGTTAAAGCTACTGCTGGTGATACCCATTTAGGTGGTGAAGATTTTGACAACAAATTAGTTGAACATTTCATCGCTGAATTTAAGAGAAAAAACAAGAAAGATTTATCTTCAAACCAAAGAGCTTTAAGAAGACTAAGAACTGCTTGTGAACGTGCTAAGAGAGCTTTATCTTCTTCTGCTCAAACTTCTATTGAAATTGACTCTTTATATGAAGGTGTTGACTTCTACACTTCAATCACCAGAGCTAGATTCGAAGAATTATGTGCTACTATGTTCAGATCTACTTTGGATCCTGTCGAAAAAGTCTTGAGAGATTCTGGTTTAGACAAATCTCAAGTCGATGAAATCGTTTTAGTTGGTGGTTCTACCCGTATTCCAAAAGTTCAAAAATTAGTCTCTGAATTCTTCAACGGTAAAGAACCAAACAGATCTATCAACCCAGATGAGGCTGTTGCGTATGGTGCTGCTGTTCAGGCTGCCATTTTAACTGGTGACACTTCTTCCAAAACCCAAGATTTATTATTATTAGATGTTGCCCCATTATCTTTGGGTATTGAAACTGCAGGTGGTGTTATGACCAAATTGATTCCAAGAAACACTACTATTCCAACCAAAAAATCCGAAACCTTCTCCACTTATGCTGATAACCAACCAGGTGTCTTGATTCAGGTTTTTGAAGGTGAAAGAGCAAGAACTAAAGATAACAACATTTTAGGTAAATTTGAATTATCTGGTATTCCACCAGCTCCAAGAGGTGTTCCACAAATTGAAGTCACTTTTGATGTTGATGCTAATGGTATCTTAAACGTCAGCGCAGTTGAAAAAGGTACCGGTAAATCTAACAAAATTACCATTACCAACGATAAAGGTAGATTATCAAAAGAAGATATTGAAAAGATGGTTTCTGAAGCTGAAAAATACAAAGAAGAAGATGAAAAAGAAGCTGCTAGAATTGCTGCTAAGAACGGTTTAGAATCCTATGCCTTTTCTCTAAAAAACACGACTTCAGAAGAAGCTTTCACTTCAAAAGTTACTGAAGAAGAAAAAACTAAATTAAGTGCTGCTATTGAATCTGTCATCTCTTGGTTAGATGAAAACCAAGCTGCTACTACTGAAGAATACGCTGACAAACAAAAAGAATTAGAAGGTGTTGCTAACCCAATCTTAACCAAATTTTACCAAGCTGGTGGTGCTCCAGGTGCAGAAGGTGGTGTTCCAGGTGGTTTCCCAGGTGCTGGCGCTCCAGCACCAGAAGCTGAAGGTCCAACTGTTGAAGAAGTTGATTAAACTAGTTAGTAATGATGTTTTTTTATTGAGTTTAATTCATTCATTTGAATCGTTTACATATAATGTGGGTTCTGGTACTTATTTAACATTCTAGATTTCTTTATAGAGATTTTTTAATAATAAAAGAATAGAAAAGGTTCAATTAAAACTTGCAAAGTCGTCTCGCAGTGTAGAAAGCTGTAATTTGTTGTACGTTACGTAGTTACATTAATTCGTGCTGAACTTGTGAAAATTGATCAACAAGTGATAAAATTATGACATTACGAAAAAACTCACCGCCATCGACTACTCAGACGTACTACGAAGCTTAACGTTGTTAATGAATTTCACCTGGAAAAAAGTCCACAGAATGAGTGTTAAACAACGGGTTGGATGATAGTCAGCAAGTTGTTGAAAGATATTCAAGTTTGAATGCAATTGGTGAAATCTACCAAATTACCAATTTTGTAAGTCACAATTCAGTTTGATTCAAAAAAAAAAGCTATTCAAAATGGATTCTTCAAAGATATAAAGACCATGAGCTTTGAGATGAATACAGCGATGAGGATGTAGTTCTTCTAATCTTTTTTCCCTACTAAACTACATTCAAAGAACATCAAAAAAAATGTTTCTAACATTGGGAATAATAAATCTGATCCTACCATCACTGGTTAGTGGTATGGTTAAAGTCCCTACAGGTTACGGCTCACATTTTTTAACTAAAAGAGAAATTGAAAAACTTCCTTTAAGTGACAGACCAATTGATGATTTGGTGTTCTCAGGGCTTTTCAGATTTGGTTCTGATGAGCAGCCTGTTTATGTTGCATTTGATACGGGCTCTTATACTTTAAATGTCCAATATAAAAAAAATAATTATTGTTCAATATATGATTGCTTTACATATGGCTCATTCTCCCCAGAAACATCATTGTCTGCTGTTAATATGAGTGAATCATACACTACTGGTTATGTTGATGGCACTATGGGTTTTGGATATTATTTCAATGATACTATTAAGATGAGTGATGAACTAACTTTCGAACATTACAAGTTTGCTGTTATTCAAGATTCTAATACTTATTTGAATATTGCAGGTTTAGATAATCTTTATGGTGAACAATATGAGGACGCTTCCACTTTTTATCACAATTTGTATAACGAAAGAATGATTTCAAGAAACTTATTCAGCACGCATTACTCAACTGAAACCGAAACTGGAGCTGTTATATTTGGAGGTGTTGATACTAATAAATATACTGAGTTACAGCTTGTTCCTGTTCAATCTACTACTGATTTTCAACTTAACTTACAAAAAGTTTCTACCGCTGACGGTGTGATCAATGAAAACGGCTACATGTTTTCTATGGATACAGGTTCAGATGCGGAACTACTACCAGAAGAGCTGTGGCATCAAATGCATCAGGCATTCAATGGTAAGATCACTGATGTTCCAATCACTGGAATGGAATCAGAAACTGGGTATAATTACATTTTCAGATGTGAAGATGCTAAACCTTTCTATCTTGACTTTTCAGGCGCTGTTGTTACGTTACCAACTGATAACTTACTCTATACTTTATTTGATTACAACGGTGAACCATTGACTGACTCCGATACTGGTGCTCAAATGTGTGCAAGTTCTTTGGTTGTTAATTTAGAACGAAGTAACCCAACTTGGATATTCGGTATTGATTTATTGAAAACACTTTATGTTGTGTGGGATGTTGATAACCAACAACTTGCTTTGGCTGATATTATCAATGCCTCATCAGAGGACAATTTGATTGAGATCAACAAAGAAAATAGTGTCATTCCAAATGCTAAAACAGCAAGTAACTATTTCAAAATTAAGACTGAAAATACTAATTCATATAAAAAACCACAGTCAACTTTATTGAGTGTTACAGCAATTATGACTTCCACTCATTATACTGGAACTTTTGTTACCGGTACTTCTTCGGCTTCTTCTTCCTACTCTTTTGTGTCTTCTGTTTCTTCTGCGAAAGCATTATCATACAGTAATTTTTTTGCGTCTGCTTCATCCAGTTTGACGAAATCACAGTCATCTTTCACGACAACCTTGGCCCCATCCACTTCAATTTCTGAATATTTCACCACTGCACCTCCAGCTACAAATTCACATTATTTTTTGAACCATCATAAAGGCTACCACCACCATAGAACCACAACTCAGAACCATAGAGATGAATCCCCTGGATTCTGGGGTTGGTCCTGGTCCTGGTCTTTTTCTTGGTGAAGGATCTCTACCAGATCTCGTACTGTGTACAAGATAATAGAGACCAACTCAAATACAAACATCTGTATATCGCACAATGTAAACCTATATCAACATAGTACCATTTCCACCTCTTTTCATAATCACTGGCTGGTAGGCAGCTTGGTATATTTCGTAACGTTGTTGCACAATGCGATTTTTAGCATTCGAAATCAAATCTCTTACAATTTCAGCTGCTGTAAAAATTGTTTTTTTCTGACTGCAAATAAAATTTGAGTGGCAAATTTGGCAACCTTCAAAGTTCCACCCAAAACACTTCTGCTCCCCACCTCAGTGCAGTCGAGTTGTGTTTGTGCTCATCAACAACCCACAATGCCATCATTAGAAGACCTCACCAAATTTTTGAAGACTGCTTTTGAAGCAAAACAATATGAGAAAGTGGAAACGTTACTTACATCCATCAAAATCCAATTGATTGAAAACCAGTTGCTTGTTCCAGATTTCACCAAAGTTGACAACGCTCATTATGTGAATGATTTGATCATATCCAGATCCATCCTAGAAATTGGTGCTTTGTCTGCAATTAATTTGGAAGATTTTGTGAAGTTTGAAAACTACATACAACAGTTGAAAGTGTTTTATTTTAACGTTGTTAGTAATGAGAAATTATCCAAATCTATTAACAAAAACAAATTGATTAGCTTGTATTTGTTGTTACTTTTATCCAAAGGTGATATTGTCAAATTTCACACTGAGTATGAATTTTTAAGTGTACAACTGAGAAACCTTGAAAATGATATATACATCAGTTATCCAATCAAGATTGAGAATTGTTTGTTGGAAGGCTATTATAATAAGGCCATGGAAATGATCTTGGACACTAAAAGTGAAGAGAAATTAAAGTTAAAAGAGTTTAATATTTTTAATGAAACTTTACAATTAGCAATCAGGACAGAAATCTCTAGATCAATGGAGAAAACATATAAAGAGTTGCCAATTTCTAATGCCAAAAGTTTATTATTCTTAAACAATGAAAAAGATGTTGAATTTTTTATCAAGGAAAATAATTGGAAGCTTAGTAGTGGAGTTTTATATTTCACTACAGATGAAAAGAAATCGAAATTTGATGAGTTTGAACTACAAGAAGAAGATGTCTTAACAAACAGCGAACGCCTGGTTAAAAACGCCTTAAGATACGCTGTTGAGATTGACTCAATCATTTAAAGAAATGGAAATTTTGTTGTTTGAATCTCACTCTAACATGGTGTAGAATCCTTTATATGCGTAATCCAGATCAAACAATAAATGTCTTGTTTCTTCTTCATTCAACTCTTCGTTTATCTTCATTTTATTGATTTTGATCAACCATTCAATCAATTTTCCACGTCCCTCAAAATCTGCGTTTGAATTAATTTTATTGATAGAAGTGATTAATTCTGAAAGCAAAGGATGTAGTTGATCTTTAGCTTTGTAACTCAATTTTAAAGCATCCATACAGGTTATGAAATTTCCTGTTGATTCTGCAACAGCTTTTACTGAAATGTTTGTAATTTTGGTATCAGTATTAGTATTAGTGTTAGTATTGCTATTATTACTGATGCGAGCTCCACCGTTGATTTGACCAGAAGCATTGGCACTTGAGTTGTTTGAAATGGTGTTTACCACTGAATGCTCCACTGTAGCCGGGATTCCAACCTCTATTCTAGAAATTGCTGCAGGAGAGTTGAGTCGATATGATTTTTTAAAATGATCCAACGACTTAAACTCTTCGCTTATCAATGATGATTTTAGTAACGTGTTGTACTGTGCTAGCAGTCTGTTCACAGTGTTGGTGTATTGATCTGGATCTAACGTGTCTTTCAAGTACGATTTCTCTATGTAATCAAGCACTGTTATAATGGAATATATTTCAGATAGTGATTCGTTCACTTCACGCTCTTCAATTGAGGTGTACAGTCTGACTGGCTCATCTAAATTTACTGAGGAGTTTGCAACCTTGTAGAACGACGGGTTCTTCTGTGTGATCGGAGCGTAGGACATCCTGTGGACATCTTAATATTCAAGTGTTAAAACTAATTTTGAAAGATTTCGAATTATATTTTTCAAGAGTAGAGGAGCATAATGCCAAAATGCACATGACATAGTTCTACAAAAGACATACAACTGAAAAAAGAGAAGGGACAACATGCATTCATTCAATTGCGGAACTACTTCAAGTGATTGGTGCTCGTCGTTTATTTCTTCGGCTGCTTTTGCTGCTGTTTTAAATAGAGCATAGCTTTTTGTGGGTAGTCTAAAGTTCCAAACTTATTGTTGAAAACAGGTTTAGCATTGATGTTCTGCAGCTGAGTGATCAAAATTTGCGCCTCGTGCTTTCCATGCTTCATCCACCTGAGCAATTCTTTCGTTTCATCTTTATTAAACGGTGATAACCTAATAGGCTCACGAATGATAATTTTTTGAGAATTAGAAAACTTGAATTCTACTATCAGTTCATAATAAAAATTCAGCATTCCAGAAGATCTGGTCATTGGCCTATGATGGCTTAAGGCCACTGGGGCATCTTCGCAAACATTTATTATCACTGGTTTCAAATCGTTGGCATAATTTCCAAAATAATCTTCGGATTCAAGCACAGTTGGATCTTGATGTTTATGAAGAATAGAGAATTCATCATCTTCTGGTCTTATTATCAATGTTTTTGATATACCATTGATTCCAACAAACTGATCTGACAAGTATTTCTCATCAACTATGGTTTTTGTTGCAAAAAAAGTTGATTCACATTTACAATGGAAAGTTTCCAGTAGTTGAACTGAAATGTTTTTCAATTTAACTGTTTCTAGTCCTTTAATTTTCACTGCATTTGGTGTAAATGATATAAAAGCTTCCATATCTATGTCTTCGTCTGGTGCTATTATATCACTAGAGATACTGTATTTGATAACTATACCCTCATCTTCAGATTTAACCAACTTAGTGATTGGTGGTCTTCTTTTCCACAGAAGAGACTCATAAGTGATGATGACAATTGGAAATTGAAACATTCTTAGAACATTGCTTGTACTGTGTCGCTTATTGCTATTGAGTTTGTTGCTTAAGGTAATAATACTAGCACTATTCTGTGCTACAAAAACACGCAAATAGTGATTGATGTCTCCAAAAGTATCGCTTTTTGATGTTGGGCAAATGTAGTCTTTGATAGGAATGCAAAAATACTGCTTCAATTGACTTACTGCAGTGCCTATTGGAATCACCAGCTCATAATTCACAGTCTCCAAACTTGGTATCTCTTTCTTCGTTTTGTAGTGCAGTGTCTCCATCGTGACAAACTGAATCACCACGCACTCAATATAACATGTAGTTCCATTTCCCATTGTCAAGTTTATTTCTGCGCAGATCATTGGCTGTTGGTTCTGTTAGTCTGTTTCTAGTGGGTACCAAATTCTAATAATCACACTCACCAGTGTCTGTGGACAGCCAGGAAAACGCTGCACAAGTGGCTCTTCCAAATCCAGCGTCACCAGTAAACTCTGCGGTAGCGACATTTTTCGTTCCTTAGTTAAATAAACAATTGTAGTTGTTGTTGACTGAAAACTTTCAGAATACATATAAAGTATGTAAATAGAATAAATGAATAAATTTCAATATCAAAATTAACACTTTTGCACGACTGTTCTGCGGGCACAAAATGAGCTCTACTACAAGACTGAAGTCATGCTGGTTTCCCACAGTGTTTGGGGCAATACGATCTTTTTCTAAGTCGGCCAAAATGGCCACTTCAGACTACACCTCGCTGCTCTTGGAGAAGAACTTGTCCCACAAGAATTCCACATCAGAGGACACATCGCTCATATGTACAATGTTTGACCATAATGGGAACATGAATCTACGGTCTTCTGAAGTGAAAAGAATTGATCTGATCACCAATCACGGGCTTTTTGCCAGAGATTTAAGGAAAATAGAGAAAATCAACTCACATACTGAAATTGCACCATCAATCTCTGTTCGTAAGAAATCTATTGTGGTTAATTTACAGAATATTAGAGCGTTAATTCAATACAACACTGTGATTTTGTTTGATGATTTAACTTTCAGAAGCTCACATTCACAAACCCAATTTCTACATGATTTAGAGACAAGATTAAAGTATACAAATAGTGATTTACCTTATGAAATCAGAGCTTTGGAGAGTATATTGGTCTCAACAGTGACTAATCTTCATGCAGAAATGAAGGTCCATACCACTATAACCAAAGGTATATTGCAAGAATTGGAAGACAACATATCAAGAGACAAATTAAGATTCTTATTAATTCAAAATAAAAAGATTACGACGTTTGCACAACGAGCAACCTTGATCAGGAACGTCATAGATGAACTGTTAGATAATGATGATGATCTCGCAGGAATGTATCTCACTGAAAAAGCTAAGGGGACCCCAAAATCCATCGATGACCATGCAGAAGTTGAAATGTTATTAGAATCCTATTATAAACATTTCGATGAGATTGTTCAAACCATCAATAATTCCATTTCAAATATAAGAACCACCGAGGAAATTATCAACATCATATTGGACTCCAACAGAAACCAGCTCATGCTTCTTGGACTGAGGTTCTCTATTGGATTATTAAGTATGGGAGCAGGATTATTTATTGCTGCTGCCTATGGAATGAACTTGGAGAATTTCATAGAAGAAGGGGACGTTGGTTTTGGAATTGTTGTTGGCGGATCCACTTTTCTCATTATCCTTCTGTTCATTTTCAGTATCAAGCACTTGAACAAATTACAAAAAGTCACAATGATGGGAGACCATTATCGAAGTTCGCTGAAAGAACGTACTTTTTAAGTTCTGAATGTGGCCATAGAATCTTGATTACGATTCATATACAGAGACCTTCGTTGTGTCATATTTTTGTAGCTCTGGTTTCATGTATTTTCTTTCAATCTTATCTCATGTACATATGTATGTTAATACATTATAGTTATAACTTATGTACTTGAAAATTGGGTGTTTTATCGAAAAAATAGTTGCATATGTATTAAATAAATACACTTGAACAGTAGATACACATAAGTTGCGTTCAGTTTTACCTTTTGAGCTTTAATCGATTAATAAAACAGCACACTCGATGTTTGGAGTTCAGCTCGAGGACGTTTTCTCTTTTGAAATATTTTTCATTATTTTTCGAGAGAGTCTTGAGATTATCATTATTGTTTCAATATTATTAGCATTTTTGAAACAGTCTTTGATTCTACATCATTCAAATGCTAATACTCAAGAAATCGAAGAAGAAACACCATTAACAGACACTGGTCTAAAGCTGTACAAACGATTAGGTTTTCAAATCATATTAGGAAGCTCACTAGGTCTGTTATTGTCATTTATGATTGGTGGTGTTTTCATCATAGTATTTTATTTGATAGGTACTGATTTATGGTCATTAAGTGAACATTATTATGAAGGTTTGTTGTCAATATTAGCATCGTGTATCATCTCAATCATGGGATTGTTTTTTTTAAGACTAAGTAAACTGAAAGAGAAGTTTAGAACCAAACTTGCTAAAATCTTATTGAACTCTACTAATAGTAAATCTATTAATGATGTGTCATTTTATGAACGATATACGTTATTTTTTTTACCTTTCATAACTTGTTTGAGAGAATCTTTAGAAGCTTTTGTTTTCATTGGAGGCATTGGTTTAGGTCAACCTTTATCAACTTTACCTTTGTCTGCAATTTTAGGAATACTAACAAGTTTCATTATTGGATGGTTTTTTTATAAACGGTCCAACTCTTTATCTTTAAAAGTTTTTCTAATATTAACAACATCTTTATTGTATTTGATTGCTGCTGGATTATTTTCTAAAGGAATATGGCAGTTGGAACTTCAAAGATACATTAATTTTTGTGATGGTCAAGATATGTCAGAAGTTGGTTCCGGGCCAGGTTCATATGACATTAAAAATTCGATATGGCACGTTAATTGTTGCAATGGTGAAAAAGATGGGCTTTGGATGTTATTTACTGCGATTTTAGGTTGGACAAACAGTGCAACTTATGGATCATTAATAAGTTATAACGTTTTTTGGATTTTAACCATTTTGATCGTTAAAGTAATTAGGTTTGAAGAGAAAAATGGTTACTTATTAATAGTACCAGTATCATTACAGAAAACCAGGCTATTGAAAAAGTTTAATTTCATTAAATATAGAAACTCTTTGAAATACTCACAAAATTCAAATCAAGATTTAGTTGATGAAATCATTCCACCTCAATTGATTTTGAACTCTATTACAGAGCCATTATTAGAAAATAGATGATTATTCACTTTTGTATTCAATTGCAATCCCAGTATTTTCTGGAGACCAAATATAATGAAATATATAAGTTTCTAATAAATGATTAATTGTTCCAAACACAAATTGGAAAATAAAATTATCATAGAAATTCCCATCGACAAAAATTGCATTATTCTCAGAAAAAGAAGGGAATATCTTACCAAGGGTAATAACTGTGCTAATTGATAGCATACAAATCACTGGTATTATCACCCTTAAAACTATAAATCCTAATATAAGACTTGAAAATTGTTTAAAAACTGGTGATTTTAAATTATTAAAATTTTTAAAGTCTTTATAATTTGAATTATAACTTGCAATAGTTTTGCAAATAAAAAGTGCTTTAATGAAGTACATTGGATATTCAAATAGTGTAGTCAGATCAAATTGAGTGAAAATTGGTAAAATGAAATGAAAGAAATATCCAAACCCCCCAAATATTAATAATTCTTTGAAATTTTCAAGATTTATCGAGGGGTGCAAGTAATCAAATTTTAATGAAATAATATAAGTGATATAATCCATGTATATACATATGAAAGAGTTGAGAAATCCAATCAAGTATTTCCAAAATTGATTTGAAGAATTTAAACCTTTCAAAAAGTAAAATCTCATTTCAATAAATTCTAAAACTGAACTTGAAAGACATAAAACCAAATAACCTTGAATTAAATAGATTTGAACAGGTCTTTTTTTGATCTTCAACCATTTATAAGTAAACCAAGATAAAGACAGCACATTAAATATCAAAGAGTATCTTATCATGAAATAATATATTTTCTGGAGTTTAGTTAGATTTGAAGTTGTTTTAATATTGATTGATATCTTGAAAAATTCAGATTTAAATGAAGAGACTTCTAAGCAATAACCACCTGTTTCATTGAATTTATAAAAATCACTGTACACTCCTAATTGATGTAGCACTTGTCCCTTAGCTTTTGTATTTTGATGGTAATTTTCAGAATATTGAAACACTATTTTACCTAAATGTTTCTCCTCGCATAGTTGATTTGATACTGCACTTTTATCACAGTATTCAAAGGCAAAATGATGTAATTTTTGAATATCACCTTCTCTATATAAAAGCGCTGCCAAATGAATGTTATTATCGGAGCTTGCATCAAACAAAGCATCCTGTTGGGACTGGTACTGTTGGAAATCAAGGTCTAAAATAACATCTTCACCATCCAAAATGATGTCAAAACAATCCTTTGTAGAACCCTTGCCTTCCAAAGTAATTTCGATGTTTGCAACGGCAATTTGTGTGAAAGCTGATACTGCGACCAGTGCGAGAAATCTCATTAAAATGATTTGGTTGGTGTGATATTAGAAACTGTGGGTCGAAACTGAACAAACATATAAATTATTTTTGAGCTTTAAAAAATCCACATTAATCCAGCCAGTGTTTTTTTTTATTTTATTTTTGTTGCTCAAGTAAGTTATTTTGAATTTTAATTTAGATTGAATCTTGTGTTAGTGATAATGCTGCTGTAAACTCAATAGAATTAAAAACTTTACTTTTGTTTGTTACAGCGCTTCTGTAACACCATTTTCTATCTTGCTTCGTCGTACTTGCACAAATTAGGTGGTTTCTATTGATCAATTGTTTTCTTATTGTATCTTGTGGAGCCAGAAATATACTAACGTTGATGTTCAAATCTTCTTCATTTTGGTGTTGTAGTGTTAACCAACCTTGTTTTATATTTGTACATTTCCCACTGTTGCATCACACACAAAACATGGTTTAGACCATCTTTTTGATTTTGTAGCAATGTATAAGTGCTTGTTAATATCAATTTTGATCATTTTGAATAAATGAAGTTTGCCATCTTTCTCTTTTTGTTCTATAAGTTGATACCAAGTAGTTAGATGGTTTATATCATCCATTTCTGGCTCAGCTATATAGTTGTTGTTACCAGTTGAACATAATATAGGTGTTAACACTAATTTAAGATTCATTAATATTTACCAGCTTGAAGAGAACATTTAAATAATAAATATGTAAAAAGCTGATGATTTGATTTCAGTACAATAATGAATAACTTGCGTTAGTGGAAGTACACGCTCAGAATCTCAGATTATACTACGGATTTGTAGGCTTATATAATTACTCTAAAGAACACCTAGATAAGTGAAACTGTAATGTCTTGAAAGTTAATCATTTGTGTTTTTGAGTAAAGTAACCGGAACAGCTCTTGATTTGAAACTATCGAATAAGAACATTTTTGAAACTTAATTGAATATTTCGTTTAGCTTTCTCTTTTCTTTGATAGCTTTAATATTTTAGGATGTTATAGCTTCAAAACTGCTAAATATGGTGGGTTTAATGATCCATCAACAGAAGCTCAATCAACATCTAAATATAAGCACTGAAACTAAAAAGATTGTTCAATATATATGTCAGTGACAAGATAACCTTCAGATAATCCGGTATAAAATGAGCACTTTATTACTCCTTGTTCTACAACGAATACATACCATTAAGAGTTGATACACTACACAACTCATTATGGATCCACCTAAACGTCAGTTTTATTCAAAAGAGAAAATTTTAAAATTATTGTGTAGATAATTAGCTAGATTTAATTGTTACCTATTAATTGAAATAGTAACCCAACTGCTTATAAAATCGTCGACTTTTAAAGATATTCAGATCTTAATATATATAGTAATTAGTTGTTTAGAAAGATAAGTTAGTTTTTGGATCAAAGTTGTACCTTAAGTCACTGTATATTCTTCTGCATATTAGTAACCCAGCAACTTCCATCTTGAAAAGATAGACAATTGAAAAGATTGAATATAAAATTCATCTGAATATATTTTAATCATCAATTATAAAAAACAGTAATGTAAATACTAAATATTAACAAAAACCTATGAGGAAGTATAAAAGTGTTTTGCATTGTATTATTGCTCAAATCAATTTGAGAAATCTTGCCAGTTATTTGGTTTTTCCAATTTATTAACTGAATAGAATTTATTACCACAAGAATAACCTCTAAAAGTGAAATCATCTTTTGGATTGCACATACATTTATGAGCCAGTCTAAATTCGTCATCAACTGGACAATTATGGAAAGGAACATGATAATATCCAACATCATCGAAATAATGGACTTCCTCTCTTGGCAAGAATAATGCAGCAGCGATAGAATGGACTGGTGCATCACCCCATCTTTCATAGAAAAATCCACCAGCATGATCCAAATAATCAAAATAATCTGAATAAGCTTGAGATCTCCATAATTTCAAAGCACCAATTTCAAAATTTGACCAGAAATGACACAAGTTATAAGAAACACCACCATCATCTGAGATGAAATCCATCATGTTATCTTTTGCTAAATATTCTGGATGTTCTTTGATAAATTCCCTAGTAGTTTTCCATAAAGTTTTGATTGTTGACTCATATTCATGGATAGAAATAGTAAAACCATAAGATTTTTTGTTATCATGCATAAATCTGAAAAGATCATAATCAATATCACAATATAGTTTAACTGAAGGTTCGACTCTCCAGTAATAATCATAATCAGCCATCAATTCATGTCTGTAGAAAAAACCTGATTCAAATCTACACATATGTCTATATGAAATGGAATCACCATAAATGATTTTATCTTGTTTCATTTGTTCTCTTGTTGCAGCAGCTTTATCCAAATCAATCCAATCTGGGAACGACCAGTGTTCTTTTGGAATGAGACCAAATTTAGCCTCACCAGAGACTAAAGCACCAACAGTTCTTTTGAATTCTTCTGAAAAAAGTTCATCATTTAAAAAGACCCAATCATAGTTAAATTTATGGTTGAAACGATCTTCAACAGATCTGATAGAACCAATCAATTCCCATAGATCTTGGTTTCTCGCTAAAGTGACAAAAGTAGCTTTAACTTTTTTGTCCTTGGTGAAAGATTTTATTAAACCACCAGAGGTACCAGCATCTGGAGAAGATCCCTGAGGAGGTTTGGTACCGGCACCGACAATCTTCTCAGTAGAGCCAGACTGTGTGCCAGTTTGTACTTTTCTCGCGCTACCTGCAGATTCTGAAGAAGACGACGACGTGTTGTTTAAAGAAGCAACGTAGGTGGAACCTGATCCTTTGGAGAGGATGAAGATGGTGAGCAAAAGCCCAATTGCAATGACACCAAACCTGATGAGACGAGCATCTGAGCGAGCCATGATGATGTCTATGAAGAAGAAAAGTGTGGAGTTGTGAAGAAATAAAGAAAGGAAGAAAGAAGCAAATTAAGTGAAATTTCACTGTTTTTATGTATGCAACATTGTTTTTTCGCAGTCTTGGAAGTTGGAACTTTCGATGAAATTTCAAATTGGTTTTTTTTTTTCAATTTCTCTGGTGCAGTTGCTTGAGAGAGCTTTGAGCTTTGATTCAACTTATTCAATCAAGTTGTAGCCTGTAGTAGCTAGGTATTATGAACTTATGGAATTCCAACTCGTTACTTTAATGATTTGTAGAACAGTTTTTCATCTATCTTCAAAAGATTTATCTACATGTCCTCTGGCGACTCTGATGCAAGTGATGGCACTGGCTCTTATTTC
Organism: Starmera pachycereana; assembly: GCA_030570535.1. Classification (NCBI taxonomy): domain Eukaryota; kingdom Fungi; phylum Ascomycota; class Saccharomycetes; order Phaffomycetales; family Phaffomycetaceae; genus Starmera; species Starmera pachycereana. Next base: position 28,639 of record JAJLVW010000042.1, read on the forward strand.
CAAAGTCTCACTTCTGAGTTCAAAGTTCAAACTTGCTGTGCTGTTCAAAATTCAGTGTCCAATGTAACGTGTCCTATGACCATATGTACAGCTCCTCAAGTCACTGCTGCGTTGGCAGTTGCTCACTACACTAAAAACCTTGAAAAATTACATAGCAACTGTCAACTGCTAACCACTAGTACACAGTAAAAGGAATATTAAAAAACAATCAAATAACAAATCAACTAACTATGTAGTATATAACTACCATGCGTATCTGAATTCTGGATTCTCAAAATCAGTTAAATCAGCAAACTCCTGGTTTTTAACAACATGGTAATCGGCTCCCATCTCTGCTTTCAACTTGTCTCGTCTCTTATTTTCTCTCATGTTCAATGCAATCAAAGCAAAAACTAACACAATCACCGCTGAGTAACAACCAACTATGGTAGCTTTGGCTTGGTGGTATTTTGGTGCATCTGAGGATCTGAATGTTTGAGGCCCAATGATGTTACCAGCAGAGTAACCAATCAATGAGATAGCATTGGCAGTCAATTTCTTAGTATGTCCTGCTGTATTGGAAGAAACACAAGAGGAAACTGTAATGATACCAACTGGAGCAATACCCATGATCCAATAACCAGCTAATGCAGCATTTTGAGTCGCAAATGCTAACAAACAAACAGCCATCAAAACGATACCCATATAGATATTGGTTAAAATCATTCTGTGTTTAATAAAGAGATTTAAAATTGGTAGAACACATAACCCAGCCATTTCAATAGCTCCAACTGGTGCTTTCATATATAAAGATTTCAGAGTAGTATAACCATAAGATTTCAGAATAATGTTACCAAAAGCTGAAATACCCCCGTTTGGAATGGCACATAATATTGCAATTAAAAAATATGTCCAAGTTCTAACATCTGAGACACATTCTTTAACCTGATAGAATTTAAATTTTTTAGCACCAAAACCTTGCTGGTTGCCTCTGATTCTAGCAACAACCATCGCTTTCTCTTCTTCAGTCAGCCACTTGGCTCCCGCTGGTGTGTTTGGAACAACAGCAACAACTAAAAACCCCCAAAAAATGGTCCATAAACCAACAATTAAAAATAAAACATTATATGATTTCAAAGTATATGAATCTTTATGTTTGAAAATTGAACCAGCAATCGCACTTAATAAAACAGTGCCTAAACCATTAAACCCATAGAAAACAGCCATTCTACCAAAATGTTCTGTTTTTCTATAGTACTGATTCAAGATAATAACAAAAATTGGTGAAACAAATGCTTCAAAAATACCTAATAAAGTTCTTAATAAAATAAAGGTTGGATAAGTTTTAGTTGCACAAATACAACATTGAATTAACCCCCAAATAACAATACAACTTCCAGTTGTATAAATTGGAGGTAGTTTTTGTAAAAGAAAAGAAGAAAATGGCATAGCACATAAATATCCAAGATAAAAACAAGAATTTGTCCAACTGTAATCTTGGCCAACCATATGGAAATCTTTTTGAATACCCATAATACTGGCATAACCAATACTGGTTTTATCCATAAATTGAATCAAATATAACATTGCAAAAACTGGTAATAATAATAGATCTAGTTTCCATAATAATTTACGATCTTTTTCAGGATGAATTTCAATACCTTCTAATCTTTGTGCTAATTCTAAAGCTTCATCATTACCCTTTTCTTTAATTACTTCAACAACCTGTCCATATGGAGACATCACCGTGGTTAATTTTGGTTCTAAATCATGAGATTCTGCATCATCATCAGAACCAACAATATGTTGCGCTTTTTCATCAATATGATCAGTGGACATAATTAACGAAGTGTTTGACGTAAAAATGATAATTATGATCTATAAGTAGTGTCAACAAACAAAAACAACTCAGTTCTTATGAATGAAGAATGAAGAACCATGATCATTCAAAGCATAAGTGAGATATTCTTCTGTTTATATAGTTTTGACAAAAATATTCGTTTTCTCCAAAAAAAATTATAATTCTACTGTTATCAAAGTTAACCAGAGTAACAAGTTACAATTTATCAGTTATTCTGCCTCCAAAAAAAGCATTTCTATTGTTCACACTGCACAGTTTCACAAACTGTTATCTGGACCTTTACGGTCTACTAAGTCCTGACCACTACTTAATCCAGATTCCATTATCAATCAATATTTAACTGATAGGCGTAGAATGATCAATCAATTATCAGATCAGCAATTTGAATATTTCATGACAAATTATGCACATTGCACAGATGGATCGGTTTCAGCTTTTCACACACTTTAACTCTACTATGTTTTTAGGATCTGGATTCTAAATTCTGTTGTACTTCCACACTTCAATCTATTGTTTTAGGTGCTACGTAGGTACAGAGTACAGACGGATCAGCTACGTGAATCTAAGAGTCATGAGAGCACAGGCGATAAGACTGACGACAGACATCCAATGATCTTGCAATTCACAGCGTTCAGTGAAAATTGATACTTGGAACCATAGTACGTCGTAGTAACGTAGATTATAATGTGTCAGGCAGCCGGAGCGGATCGATTCCGGTGAGCTGGTGTTTACATCTGAAGAACGTCTACCAACAGTAGAAATTTACTAGCTAGAGCCTATCTAGGAGGCTGTAGCTACCAAATAGTGAGGTAGCCGGGACAGATTCAGGCACTTAATGTGAAGCGATGGTGCAGTCTACAGAGCGGTACTGTTTTTATCACTGGAAAATAATGTAAAATAGTGCAATTATAAAATTGAATTTATAATAATATCAGTTCAAAAAAAATAGAATTTATGCTATCATCTATATAGCTGTTAGAGTGATAACTATTGATAGTTGTGTTTGAAACACATAAAATTTGCGCTCGAGTTATAGTTCATGTACACTTAAGGGCTGTATTAATTATAAGCACAATATATTAAGGATCCTCATCGATCCTGGGGAAATATGAGTCATGACAAACTGTGCAATATGAACGTTCAATGGTCAGCCTAATTAATTGAACTTCAAATATTTCCAATTTATTTATAATCATTAGTGTTTAAACTTTACAGTTATAAGAACAATTAGAAATTAAAGAACACACATGACTCATGAGCACATCAATGTACTTCACCTCAAATTAGTTCAAAGTTCAAGTTTGATTCAAAAATTGACACACTCAGTTTCACTTTGACCGGTAACGTAGCACGTTCCAAGTCCAGAGTCCAACATATTCTTGAATCTTGACATGAATATTCTTAAGAATTTTTGTAAATCTGTCAGTAGTTCAAGTTTGCAAATTGCAATTATCTGATCATTAATTACAGCTCCATAATTATATTATAGATATTTGCAATCTAAACATTACAAATTGCAAACATCAATAGCCAAAGACATAGAATATGATTGATCATGAATCGAAATGTATATTGACCAACCATATTGAGTGTTCATCTTTATCACTAATATATTTTTTTGACAACATTAATACTTATATATTATAAGTTATCAATCATAATACTACAGTCTACTATAACTGCTAGTATTCTTAAAGATTTACTAGTTGATAATTCTAGAAATTATAAGGACTCATGAATCTTGACACATAGTTATCGTATTTATAAGTTAGTATTGTTGGGGTTTAGCACTGGCTATAGGTAAGGCAGGAGCTTTAAATACAACAGTGAAAGAAATAGATGGTATAAAGGCCACAGCTCTAATTATGAGTGGTCGACATTTTAGTTAAACTATACAAGTGTAGGAGACTTTCAAGCCTTTAAATAGTTCTCTAATAATCTCACATGATAGTATGAGTATACAACCAAATAATCTCTAGAATCTTCTATGAAAGAAGCTTGCAGTGAAGTCAATATTGAAAGATTAATAGAAGTTTCTGTAATAGTAAAAGTCTAGTCTAGAAGATATTGAAGTCGCAAGCTTCTGGAGATTTTCAAACTAAATAATCATTATAATATTGAAAGTAATAACTGATGAATAATAACTGAATAATAATATTTGTACAGTCATAGCGGTACAGTATTTAGTATTTAGTATTTACTCAGCCTTGAGGAGTTAGAACCTAGCTATCACTAATTAGATTACTAGTACTGAATCCTAATTAATCCTGATTCCTGATTCCTAAATCTTGATCAGATTTTGATGCAAGGACGTACAATTTACAAACCGTTGATGACTCTTGTTCACACCTCTACACCACAAGTTTTTCTTGAAAAGCTGTTTAGTATTCACTGTGCAGTATGTACTATGAACTATAAATTGTCTATGTAGAATACTCGTCGCAATCTTAGATAATCCATTCAATAGACATCAACTGTTAGCACTTTTAGGTAAAGCTAATAGGTTTTTTCTCCATATTCCTAATATTAGAGACCTGGAGCCATTATATTCACAGGTTCAAAAATCATAACAATATATTCATAATCAAGTTGAGTTTCAAAGGGTCCAAATTCTTTAAACTTTAAGATTTATATTTTAGCCTACCAGTGTACAATATATATATATATATTACATACAGTGTACACTGTGTATTGTACTACTGTATAAGTGCAGACGTTAATTAACTTAAGTCGAAATTTAATGATCATGATTCTTAACTAGCAATTAATTCTAAAAGTTTTGACGGGACTTTGAGTCTCGACCGGCATTCAGCCTCGAATAATTATTGATCGTGCAATCGAGAATATATAATATATATATATATTTAATATAATTATTAAAATTCAAAATTCGACATGGTAGATCTTTTTATATATTTAACCTATTGTTAAGGTAAAAACTTGTCTGAGTGAAAATAGTAGCTGTAGGCTTTTCAAGTTTAACTTAATGTGTGGGTAAGAATAATGGGAATGTTGGGTAACGTTCCAAAAGTAACTATAACTTAATAAACAATTACTTATATTATTCAAACCCCAGTTTCTCAAAGGAAAACTGGTTAAGGGACATTAGTATACACTTTAAATAGTTGATAGAAGTAGCAACTCAGCAATTCACTTGATGTAGCAATCAGCTAATCAGTATATTTTAGGAATAGGCCTTTACTTCAAATGGTTGTTAAACACGAGACCAATATAACACCTACTTCATCTTATACGTCGACTACGAATCGACTAATTTTTAAATATAATTATTTAATTTTTTTCGAAATTTAATAAATGACGTTGTGCCTGGTTTGAGTAACTTAATAAACAGTTAACAGTTAGTTATAACCGCGTGAGTCCTCAGTGACCACTAGTGACCACATTATGGTATATATTAGCTTATAGCTAAAGCTAAACGGAAAAAAAAATTACAACAGTCTACAACTCTACTTATATAAAAGGCCAGAACTACTATAAATATATATGTATTACATAAAAATTACGATATATAACGAGAAGCTTGTATATTGTAGTTTAAACTTTTTTCCATAGATCGCGTCGCCCTTCCTTGGCTTCACTTCCAAGTTCCAAATATCTTTGAGTCTTGACTCTTCATGACTGCTCATCAGTCGAGTTGACTTACAAGTTACAAGCAAGTAGCCCATACTGAAAATTTGATAGCTTTTGATTTCAAAAAGTACCATTTTCCAAGACCTTCAAGTATCTAGTTTGTAGTAGTGGACTGGTCACCTCTAGATTCTTGATTTTCTAAAACAAACGTTATCGTTGCTGATCGGCAAAACGGTCCGCAGCCCGCTTCAAGTTGAATGTTAATTTTAGGTTTAATTAACTCCAGAGTCCAGACTCCACAGCGTGAAAATGGATCCAAAAATCAGAGTTCTAAATTGTCGAATCATCTCATTCATGAGTATGTCTCGTTGCATGGGCCATATCGAAGTAATTTTTCTTGGTTCGCATAGTTTAGAAGTACTCATCCAATTGAGAAGTAATTTAGTATTTACTATGGGAGATTTTTTTCAAATACATTTAATTGGTTATTGTAGAGAATGTGCTACTGCTCCAGTCCTTTAAAGACAGTTCAATCTAGAATAATTTTGTCGAAGGTTTTACGTTGAAATTTATTTCTCAAAAATTGAAATTTGTCCATTGTGCTCTCAAAACAAGCTCAAGAATACAGTAAGTTAGCATTTTTCTTGATTAGCTAGTAGACTCCAATGGCCGTACTGTTTTTGTTTTGATAGCTTTTAATTTGATGTATTTATAATACACTGAACATTTTGCTACTTTATTTAAATTGATAAAAACAAACAAGTCCATTTTCAATTGAATTTTGCTCGTTAAAGCGCCCACTAGGACTTAATGATGCTAAAATAACCTATAAGCTGAAGGGTTTTTCAAGAAACTTTTTCTTAAGAGCTTTAAAGTACTCAGACTTACTCATTTTTAATGATATGGTAACATTATCATCATTAAGAACTCTTGAAACTTGATAACCAATATAAATAGAAGTTTTATCACTTTTCTTAGCAACAATTTTAACTTTAATATATAATCTCTCAATTTCTTTGTAAACACTCCTTACTAGCGATGAAGATATCATCAACAAACACCATTATAATTTCACAATATCCCTTAGTTTTTCTAATGTATAAACATAGATCAAATTTAGATGGATAGAATTTGATTTTTTCCAGTTTCTGTCTTAAATAAAAACACCATTAACGTGGAGACATTGACCGTACAAAGCAAGATAAGCTGATAGTCGGTAACTTTCTCTTGTGATGTGATGGTTTTAATATAAACATCATAAACATCCTCTTGCAATTCTGCATTTAGAAACGCTTGGACTATACCAGTTGTCAAGACTTGGTAATAGTTACGTTTTATTATCCATTGATAACTGTTAATAGAGTAAAATGATCAATAGTTGGAACTTGGTTGTCCCATAGAGAAGTACTCCAGATTAGAAGTACATACTTCAGATTCGGTCATCCGATTTACATACTTAATTCAGTATGGGTCAATTTTTTTTGTTAATTTATTAATTGATAAAGAATTTTAAGGTCATTCAAAGTTTGAAATATGTAATATTAAGGAATTGAAAAGACCCTGGAATAACAGATAACTGGCTGTACAAGTATTGTGGATGACTTGATTATAAGTTCCTATTAATGCAGGATTGTTTAAGCTGAAATTAGTGTTCATGAAATAATCTCAAAATGAATACTAGCCATTTGAAGCAGTTGACGATGAGTCAGTTTAGACAGAGAGGTGTCCTGGATTGAAAGAATATTTGAGTTGATTTTCAAAGACTTGAATTTTCAAAATAAACCATTTTAGTTGTCTTGAGATCTTTTAAATTCTACAAATTTTTTTAGTTGAAACTCATATTTCATTATTATAAAATGATAAATACTATAAAACAACAGCCGGATCATTCAAACTCAGTGGAGTGACAATTAGAGCATTTTAAATGGCTTTCTGAATCATTTCTGGTACATATCACATTTTTTTTATGGCAGGAGCATCTTGTACATCCATTAGCGCATCCACACTTAAAATACCTTTGATTATTTTTTTGCCTTTGAACAACTTTAGACATATTACTGCGTTGAATTGACTGATCATGTCATTTTTGGTATTTGAAGCTCCAGTTTTTATGAGTTTGTCGAATTCTTCCTTCAAAGCTGCTAGAGCAGAAGAAACTTGTCGAGGCAATAGCTTCTTAATTTTAAAGGATGTTTCAAAACCTTGATTTTGGTGCTTTTGAGTAATGTCTATAACAAAACCATATTCTGCTTTCATAACCACTAGATCAACATATACTGAGGGCAACTTGAAAAGAATAACATTTTTCAGTTTTTGAAGAACATCAATTAATTCTTGATCAGTAAACATAGGTTTTACATTCGTTATTATTATTATTATTATTATTATTATTATTTATTATTATTTATTATTATTATAAAGATTATTTAAATGGTCTCCATCTGTTATATTATCAGAAAAGAACACCTTTTTTTTTGATTGAATTTTTGTAAAATTAGCAATTGTCAAGTTTCTTGCTGATGCTACTTCAAGATATAGGTTCAATAAAAACAGCAGCTTGAGAGGCGTGTGATCTAGTGTTCATCTTGACTTAGAAATTAGAATTGTTGATTACCCATTCGACTTTATGCAAAATATGGCACCAATTAATTAAATCACAGTTTTCTTCTGCAATTGTACAAGTTTCACCAAGATATTACAACATGATCTTTATATTTAGTACCTCTATCAACCAGTCCTTGCGAGTACTGAATAATATCAGGGTGTCGAGGTCTGCCTGAAATTATGATCTGAATATGATGTTTCTTGTAAAAGGTTCTGCAATAAAGTTTACAGAACTCTTTCCCATTGTCACTGTGAATAAGCAATGGAAAAATGCAACCATAAAAGAACTTCTCCAAAACCTTCACTACTTCTCTTCTTGTTTTATTTTTCAGCAGGAAAAGTATGTTAAACTTGGAAAATTGGTCATTGAGGTGTAGTAAGTAATGATAAACCTCACCATATTCTCCTTTCGAAGGACACCCCCTTATCTCTATGAGGTTCAATTGAACTCTTTGAAAACCAAAGGTGGTTTCAATAACTGCTCACTCATGTTTTTAAGTTTACTTTGTCTCAAGAAGGTAGCACAAATGGAAATGAAGTATGAAACCATCTCTCTACTAATATTGAAATATTTTTGTTGTACTTTGAGATAGGTATTTCTAATATCAAGATGACAAGATTCTCTATGAAGGATATAAATCACGTATAAAATATCACAAGAATGAATATAATTTCTTTTGGTAAGCTTTTTATCTGGTTTGGAGTCTACACTGATGTTTCTATTTATATTTTCATACTCATCAGAGCTGGTACTGTCGCTTGAATTAATTGAGTCTTCATCAATTGATTTTCTAAAATTTGTGTCAAAGTTTTTTTCAGTGGTAATTTCCCCAGGTTTTTTTCACTTTCATTTGAGATTTGCATCTTTTCGACCAAGATGCCACTTTCGCTCCAGTCGAAACCTGTCTTGATTTTATAAAGTCTGTTTTGTAAAGCAACCCTAAACTCATGAAGTTTTAAATCTTTCTTGGTAAGTACACCATGATCGATATACAACTGAAAGAAATCTTTATTTTTGATTTCGTTCAAACTGGTGAACTTCAAGAAGAAACAAAACTCAAAGTCTAAGAGAAATTGCCTTTTGGCAGCTGATCTGATTCAAGATGTCTGGGTGTAAGAGTGGATATGTAATTAGTGGGTTAATCAAGGTCTAAACACTCTAAAAATAGCTTACCAGGTACCTTAGTAGGCCTCTTTCAACAGCATATTCAGAAAAACATCAAAAAAGCGAAGGAAACTACAACTTTAAATGATGTCAAAAACATCAAAATTCCTAAAAGTACTTTTTAACGGTTCAGTCCCATTGTTAACTAGTACTTCTCTGTGGAACTTTTTTTCTAAGTTGAGTACAATTAACTAGTAGGTGCCAATTTAAAACTAGTACAGCTTCCCAACGTCGGGACGTCGACCGGCCATAAATATATATCAATAACAATAGAAATAAAATATTTTTTTTCTTACTACCTACATATGGAACACCACCACATATGTAATTTATGTCAAAAATCTGGATAATTAAAATTCAGTTAAAGTTATCCATGATTCAATTGATTTACCTTCAACAATCATTATCATTAGTGAAGTTGTATCAAATGGATTTGGCGTGGTTGCCGGATTATTTTATCTTCTGAAAACCCAAATGACTTTGAGTTCGATAAAAATATAAATTCATTAGAATACTTCAAAATTCATTTCGAACCTCAAAGATTAGAACGTCTAATATTTCAAAGCTTCTTACAAATAACTTTGCTTTATTTGATTGGATATACCTTTATTGTTGATAAGTTTACGTCAGGAGAAACCGTCTTTCAGGGTATAACTATTGCATTTTTGATTGATGAATCAATCAAATCTCATCATGTTGGTTTAAAGTATTTTAGACTTTGGAAGACTTTAAAAAAAAAAAAATCAATCATACTTGCTTCAGTGGTTTTCAGATATGTTGTTAAGATACCAGGAGTTGTGTTTAGGGTCTTATGTCTTGCTGTGCCGTTAATGTGGTTATGTTTATTATTGTATTAAGATGCTGATCAGTTTATTGGTACAATGATTCTTATTGTTGAAGTTATGATCAAAGAATCTTTGATTGTGAAATTACCTTCAATCACAATTGTTATTGTTTGTTTTGTTCAAGGGGGTTCAAGTCCAGATAATTCAGATGGGAAAAGAGATACAACTTTATTCATTGTGAAAATTTCAGTTAAAGTTGTTTTAGGTGATGGTGACTTTAAAAGTTCTACTAAATTTGTTCCTCTATACTCTGAAGTCTTATACTACTATTATGGATTTTTAGTTACTGGTATCTTGCTCAATATCTTAGTTGCTTTAATTTCATCATTTTATCAGAAAATTTTTAGTGGTTCATTGGATGATTATATGTCTTTAACAGCTGAAAAAAACTGTGAGATATATTAGTGCTCCAGATGAAGATGTTCTTGTTCCCTTATTGAATGCAATTGGACTTTTGATATCACCAATTTAGTACACTAACAAGAGACTTTACAATGAGAAAGTTGTTACTAAAGTGATGTTGGTTATTTATTCACCAATAAATTTAGTGCTAATTTCAATTTATGAACTAAACGAAGCTAAAAAGAAAAGTACAATATAATATAATGAGGAATTCGAAAGATTTGATATGATCGAGAGTGGGATTTTTCTAATGGGTTTATTGACGATTCAACAAAAAACCAAAAAGATTTTGTTTAATACCAACAAGAACATTTAATTGATCCATGATTCCAGAGTAATTATCACGATTGGGGTGAGAAATTAAACCAAAAGTGCAATTGGATTTGAAAAAGCTTCAAATCTACAAAAATCAATTGGGATTCAGTTCCAATTTTAGATGTGTTGGAAAAATTGAATCATAAAATTGATAAACTGACTAATGAAGTGAATGAGTTGAAGCAGTTGACCCAAAAATCAGCAGAACTAGAATAAATAACAAACTATATTATTATTAGATAGAAGAATCATAATGTATTGAATTGAATAGCAGATTCATTAACAGCTACAACCACCATCAACTGAATGATTCTTAATATTCAAATCGACTCTATTATTGCCATTTCCTCCTGTTCCAGCACCATCTGCACTTTGTTTGCTTTCATCAATTCCAGGAATCTTCTGACCAATCTCCAAAAACACATGTTGAACATTGAACCCTGTTTTAGCACTGGTTTCAAAAAACAATAAGTTCTCTTCTTGTGCAAATTGTACACCTTCTTCATATGAAACTTTTCTATTTTCCTCATCTTCTTCCACTAAATCGTACTTATTACCAACAAGAGCAATCACAATGCCCTTTGCGGCTTGTTCATGAAGTTCTTTCACCCAATGACGAGCTTTAATAAACGATGCTGGTTTACTAACATCATAAACAACCAATGCAGCTTGTGCGTTTCTATAATACATAGGAGCCAATGAAGAAAATCTCTCTTGCCCAGCAGTGTCCCATATCTCGTATTTGATTGTTTTATCCCCAATCGAACATCTTTGAGTTAAAAAAGCAGCTCCAATTGTTGGTTCTTTATTCTCCTGGAAATCATCACTGACAAATCTCAACACTAACGAGGACTTGCCAACAGCTGCTTCTCCAAGAAGCACTAGTTTCACTGCCATCATTGCTGTAAAAGAGCGCTGTGAGCTGATCGACATCCGTTACTGTGTAGCTTGTATTCCGATATGGTTGTCTTTGCTTTAAAAAGGACAATTTTGATGTTTTTTTTTTTTTTACATATCAATTTTAGAGAAACCAGAGACTACAGTACACTGTGTACATAAAAAGAGGCAAAAAAAATCCATGCTTTTATCATAAAGCTCCATTAGAAAAAGGTAAATCTCTAGGATTTTATATCTAGCAATTTAAAGTTCACAATTTAGGCGTAGATCCATTTGATAAACCTCCAAAAGTTGCCTTTTTGTTGGTTTCAATACTACCATCAACCACTTTAACATCTTCATTCTTACCAAAAAACACCACAGTGACAGTTAAATCATCCCTGTATCTTCTGGATGTTGGACAAGGAATGGAAACCAATGTTGATAGATACTCTTTGGATCCTCCTAAAGATAAAGCATTTCTAATCAAGTGAGTGGAACAATTATCGTCTTCTAATAATATCTCATGTTGTTGGGTTTTTTTGTTATTTCTGAAAGGAGGTCTTTGGAACTCTTTAATTTTTTCATCTGTTAAATTAAGAATTTTCGGTAATTTTAAGTCCTCGCTTGAATTGAAAAGACCTGTCCATTTAGATGCTTTATTTTCAGTTAATAAAGTATTTTGCTTTTCCATCCATTTCACAACCAAACCAACAATTTCTTCGTCAGATAACAATTCATATAAACCATCGCTGCCAATAACAATAAAATCATTTTTACTTGGATTGATTTTAGTAGTAGAAATAACAGGTTCAGCGGTAACATAAGGTGGTGTTAATAAATTTTTCGGTGGCGCTCTGAAATAAAATCTTAGATGTTCTGGTAAGTTAGCAATCAATTTTCCATTAATTTCTTTCAATTTGTATCTAAAATCACCAAACGCTCTTGTTGGTTGTAAAGATCCTAAAACTCTTCCATGTTTGATGGCATCTGGTTCATTTGGATGTTCACTTCTGATTCTTTCAACTTCATGCGGATTATCACCTGTTTGGTCAATGGACAATGTTCTGGCTGTCCATTCATTTGATGCATTCAAAGAGCCTAAAATCACCCTTGAATCACCGGTAACTGCAACTTTCAAATTTGAGGAGTATGAATCATAAAAAGCTAAAAGACCACAAGCTCCAGATGTTGCTGGTAATGCATTGATCAATTTCTGTTTATCATTCGGATTTTTCAATAGATCTGCAATTGGATTTTGAACAATGTCTTTATCCAATTTCAAAAATCCATTTTTAATAGCAAGATCAATTGATTCTTGAGATGGAATAATTCTTGAGATATCTTTCCCATGAGCTTTGGAAGAAACTTTATAGGCAGATCCTAGTTCGCTAACAACATAATTGATCAATTGTTCTTTCAATTTTAAGCTTGTATAATAACCAGAATGACCATCATAAACACCCCAGAAATAAAAATCGGTTTCACTAGTTTCTCCATTAGATTCGTTTACCAGAGATGCTATGACAATTGACTCAGATCTGTCATCCTCAATTGGATTGTTACTCGGTAATTGGGAAATATCATATCTAACAACACCATTGCCTCTATTCACAAAATAACTTTCTTCCAATTGTCTTAATCTTTTAGTGACTTCCTCTTCATTTAGCAAAAAAATACTTTGTTTATTAGAATTTGCTTCATTACTTGCTCTATTTGATGTGGAAAATGATCTGCTGAAACCATTATTCAAGTTATTATTATTATTATTATTATTATAATTATTATTATTATTGTTATTATTATTATTAATACTGTTACCACCGTTGATGTTATTCAAAGATGATGAAGAAGGGATTGAATCACTATAGACATAATTTGAAAAAGCAATGTAAGGAGTGACTAAAAAAACACCTGTGGATAGCAAAGTAACCATAAGAGCGCGGTTGGGTCTGGATTGTTTTGTATCTTGAGCAGTATTCAGCTGATGGATCTTTCTTTCAAAAGATTTGTATGTCAAAGTACGATTTTGATAGGTTGCCAGCTTGTAAGAGGTTATGAAGCCTATTGAAGTGGATTTAGTCAGCAGCAGCCTTGCCGGTTGTTTTGTGAGAACAAAAGACATCTTGCAGCTGTCGATTGATTTCAATTAATTGTCAAGATTTTGAGAAAACTAATGTACTTGAATTTTTTGTGAGTTTGCAAACGCAATATTTTCATGTGAGGCAGGGGAAAAAAAATCTGTAATTCAATGTATACACAATAAATTCCTATTAATTTTCATAGTTTATAATAGGCCTAAAAGTCAATAATCTACAATAAAATATTGATTAAATATGCCTTTATTGATTCCAGTACCAGGTTAAATCTGTTTTTTTGACAAGAAATATATATTTAATAGAAAATGGCCAAATGGGCAAATGACACGAGAACTGAAACTATTTAGAATAGTAATGCATATAATCCAGAATATAATCCGATGAGGAGACCTAAAACTAGGGTGATTCCATTGAGTTCTGTGATGCCAGCAGTATTTTTATTATTCGAAGAAGAAGAAGATGCAGTGGAAGTGGAAGTTGACGTACCAGAAGCAGAATTCGTAGGAGATCCTCTGTTTGAATTCGAAGATGTGGATATTGATTGGGAACCATTGGAGAAAACGGTTGAAGCAGTATTCGAGCTTCTTTGTCCATTGCTATTAGCAGTTACAACAGCTTCTGAATCAGTATTGGTGAAAATATTTCCTGTGGCTGTAGATCTAAAAGATTGACCACTTGCCCAAGTGGAAGAGTATTGAGGAGCAGAAGAAGCAGAAGGAACAGTACTGACAATTTCTTCAATATCTTGTTCATCAGTATAAATGGCTTGAGCCAATGAAACTTCATATTTTTCTAAATCATAAACAACATAAGCTGATTGCAAGAAAGAATCACCTAAAATCATGGTGTTATCACCTGAGCTAAATAAGCCCAAGACGCAGATATCTCTGCCTGTAGTAAGTTGTAATAAAAAATTTTCAACTGGAACGTAAATTAATTTTCCTTGGAAATTGTAAACCAAATTAAAATTATTACCTTCAGAACAAGACATGGTATAATAACCCAATCTGTAACTATAAGAGGCACCAACTCCATTGGCGACTTGGGCAATAACTGAATCAGGCATATAAGTCAAAGTGGTACCTGAATCTAGTAAAGCTGGATAATTATTAGTGTTGATGGTTCTTTCACTTTGAGCACTATCAATACCTAATCCACTGACGGTGATTTCAATTTTGATTGGATTGTTATAACCTCTGTTTTGTAATGTATTGATAATTGGAACAGTGGTTAAAGTACCATTATATTTAGCATGATCAACACCGCCAAATAGAACAGAGCCAGATTTTGCATTTGGAGAGTTTAAAAATAAAGAGTAAACAGGTTTTTTAATCAAACCATCTTGAACCAATTTCACTGGTAGATTTGCATAAGTGTAAGAACCAACAGTATTAGCATAAGAACCACTATAAGTAGTTTCCAGTCCTTCCATACCAATACCTAAAACCCCCACAGTAGAATTTGTTTGGTTTGCAACAGCAAAAGAAAAGTCTTTGACAGTGACACCATCTAAAGTGACTGTATCGTAACCCCAAGTACCATAAGCAAAAGAGTTGTCACCGTAGAAGATAAAAAACTCAGTATTGTTAGAGGTGAAAGAAGAAGATTTTGAAGGATCAAATGTTCCATATTGAGCACAGTCTATGGTAGCACGAGAGGATACAGACCCCGCACTTCTAGTTGAACCGATCCCTCCCAGAGTTCCAGTCCCGAAAAATCCATCGTCGCCATCATCTCTTTTATTTAAATTTGATTGAGTGAAATCACTTAAAATTTCTTGTGGTGAAGGAGGTTCCAATACTCTGTATTTATTATCAAACCCGGATGAAGAGGAAGCACAATATGGGTTGATGTTCTCTGTAATCCATAAATCAGAAGAACCTGTATCAACAAGAACAATGACGTTTTGGCCAGGATCACCAATTGATAAAGAAATTGAATAAAAATTGGATTGATTAATGATTTCAACGTCAATGGTTCCATCGACATTATCTCTTTTCACCAACTGAGGTTTTTTGGAGCTTGAAGAGTTTTCAAAGGAATCACCTTTAGTAACATCAAAGTTCAAATTAACAACATTTTTGGCAGTGGCAGTGACAGCTGTGAACAGGGATATGAGTATTACAGACAACAATTTCATATTGTGATGTTAGCTGTGGGTTGTCAAGAGCAAAATGAAACAGGGATTGGATGAGTGTATTTATATAACGATAATTGTCCTTAAAGTAAGTTTAGCAAAAAATGATTTCAATTTCAAGGCTGTAAATAATTTTCCCATGAATGTCTTAGCAGGCAGCAAACAGTGAACAGTTCAATATTAATCAGTTACAAGGTGGTGGTCAGTGGATAGTAGATACTAGAGTCCTAGACACAAATGACCATTAACTAATAAACGTGATTGTTACAGTTGTATTGTTTGTAAATTGTACTTGAAAGTAGTTATAACTTAGAACTTTCTTTCAACTATTAAGTAGTAAGCACAAAATAATATTGATATTTCATGTACATATCTAGTAATTTCAGTGCTCATGTCACATGTGGCACTAAAGCAGAAAAAATTTTTTAACCAACTACATATTACATAATATCAATAGTTTATGAATTAACTTTTGACCTTCAGTCAATTGTTGCGGCAACAAGTTACTGTTGCAAGACAGGGATTCCTACAAGAAGAAGTATTTTTAGCTGTAAGTGGCAATAAATTTGATTTTGAGCGACAAGTTATTATATATGTCATACCGCAGAGAGAAGTGTTTTTCTGTAGACTGTAGAAGTTACTCGTCGTTTTGGAGTCTGGATCACACATTTTTTCCCTCCAGATTAATTATGCCTCAACGAGGAGCTCAGGACTCATTGAGGAGTACTCTTCGTTGTACTGGTTTAGATTCTATCAGAATCCATGAGTATTAATTATTTTTATTTTATATATTATGAATAATGAAAATAACACGTCTCCGGGTAAGATAGGGACTTGACAATTCTCAAATTAATGTGGTAGCTTAATTGAAAAAGTAGAGTTGTATTACTAGGATAGCCCATTTCTCTGGTATTTTGGAATCCTTTAAATTCAAATGGTAACATACTCAAAGTTGTCGGCGAAAATGGCCATTTTTACATACAGTTAAAACTTAAGAGCAAATTTTTGAAAAACATGAAAATTTTGACAAAAATCCAAATTTGTTAGTGAAAATTGACGTTTTGATAATTATTCTCAATAAAAATCCCATTATAATATTTTTTAAGATTCACTGTGCTATTCCATAAGTCTGGAGCTATATAACTGTACCACTCACTAAACTAGCAAAAATATATACGGCCTTTGAGATTGAAATGGAAAAAACCAATAAAAATTAAAATTAACCGTGCCATAACGAGTTGTATAAAGTATTAACTCTTAATGTAAGTGTGTGTTCGTTGTTATTAAGTTATATAAATTGGTGTGTTATATGATAGTAGGTACTAAAGTACTTAATATATTATACTTGAATAGATAATAGCAATCATGTCAAAACTCAATATATGTTATAATAGAGTAGTCATCTAACTAGCTGATAATAACTTCCAAGATATGATATTTACAGATAGTTCATTAGTCAACGTCAACGTACGATCTGGATATAATACTTATTTATTGGAATTAATATATAAGTTATTTACCATTATATCCTATCTAAATATTTTATTTGTGTTTTGTAATTTATCGTAGTTTTCCTTCCATAGCCATTTTGCTATATCGTCCAAAACCTTCTTTTTTTTTTTTTCCAATCATACTATTTATTAAATGTATTAAATACTAACTTATATAAATCCTTATATAGGCTATCTAAACTAGTACCGAAGCTCGATTTCTAATCTTTACCATAATATGCCTGTATTGATGATTCTTAGTCTAGCAAAGTAAAGCTTAGTCATGTCTTAGGTAATAGAAAATATTATTAATGAAGGATTGTACTATTGAGCTTGCATGATTTCTAGTCCCAGTGGCCGAGTGGTTAAGGCGTTGCCCTGCTAAGTTATTTGACAAGCTGTTAGGCAATGGGTTTTACCTTCGCAGGTTCGAATCCTGTCTGTGACGATGAAATTTTATTTTTGATTTTTTTTTGATTTTGTTTTGCCATTTTCAGTAATTGTTCCCTTTTTGTAATAGTTGCGTTTCCGTTTGTTTTTGTTTTGATTTTAAAACTCACATTTTCATAAACAAATTAAAACAGTGTGGCAAATTCTATTAAATAAACTTCCAACTTTTAACTACAGCCCTTTGCTATTCAGCTATTCAACTCACATTAGACAGAACTGCAGGAGATGGCGACATATGGCAGAAACAAGAAAAGACTCTTTAACAGCCAAACAAGCTCAAACAACGACCCGCTTTCAGACGATTCCTTTGATCTTAGCTCGCTTTCCTTTGATTTAGATACCCAGTCTTCTTCACAAGTAGATACCACACACTTGCAGCCACTCAGAGACATTACAAACAGCTTTAACAAGAGATCTATAGATTCATCACCTTCAAAATCAGTCAAGAAACTACCCAGAACTTTTTCATCAAATAACAGTCTGAATTATAATACTCATAACATACTTTCATCAGTGTCGATTCATGATGATTTGACTTGTGCAAACTCCCCTTTCAAATCTTCTAAACCTGGAGTGGTTGGAGTCAATAATCATAATTTGAAAAATAATAACAATCAGATTATCAATACCAATGATAAAAAAGTTAAACCTTCAAAATCTTTATTCAATATTTCATCCATATTTAACAATGATAAAAGCAAATTATATAAATTGAAGAAATCATCTTCAATCATTTCAATCAATTCAATTTTAAATAAATATAATACCTCCTCCACTCCTACGGGTAATAATACTAATACTAATACTAATACTAATACTAATAACAATAACAATAACAATCATAGCTATAATAGCTATGATCCAATTGATAATGATGACACAAAACTAAATGAATTGATCAAATTATCAACTAATCAAAGAATAATGAATTTTAACGAGTTTTTACTAAAATTTAATAATAATGATAATGAAATTTTATTTAAATTTAATGAAGCATCATTTAGTGAAATTTTTTGTCTTAAAAATATTGAAACAAATGAAATTAATAAAATTTTTAAAATTGTTCCATTTACATTAAATCGTGATGAAAAAGATACAGAAATATCATCAATTTCCAATGTACTAAAAGAATTGAAACTAAATAGAATTTTAACTAATGAACCTGGTTTCATTAAATTAAATGGTTCTTTTGTTATTAAAGGTGCATATCCAAGTTTTTTATTGAATTTATGGGAAGATTTCAAAGAATTAAAAACTTCTTTCAATGAACATCCATTTAAATATGATAATAATCAATTATACTTAATACTTGACTTAGAATATGGAGGTGATGATTTAGAAAATTTTTTGATTAAAAATAAGAATCAAAATTCATTAAATTGTGCAACCATTAATAAAATTTTCTGGGAAATTGTCTCAATTTTAAATGAAATTGAATTAAAATATCAATTTGAGCATAGAGATCTACATTTAGGTAATTTAGTCATTAAACAGGATAATAATGGAGAAATAAAGATTAAGATTATTGATTTCACATTATCAAAATTAATAATTAATAGATTCAAAAATGAGAAAATTTTCACCTCATTTGATAAAGAATTATTAAATGGAAAAGGTGATTACCAATTTGAAATTTATAGAATGATGTATGAAATTTTAAATAAAAGTTGGAGTAACGATAATCTATCAACAAATATTTTATGGTTACATTACTTATTAAATGAAATGATGATTTTTTTACGATTGAAATCAAATGATGAAAAAGAATTAAGAATTTATAAGAATTTGAAAAAATTATTGAATTCAATTGATCCAAAAAGAAGTTTTGATAAAAAACAAGCGAACAATAAAGAACAAGTGATTTTCACAAATGGTGATAGAAATTCAATATTTTCCAATGATATTAATAATTGTTTTGATTTATTAAGATTTGGCAAATGTTTTGAAATGTATTAACTTTTCATACAATTAATCAATTAACTATTTAGTTACAAATGGACATCAAACAATTGTCGTGTAGTTTATATCTATATCAAAAGTGATTTCAAAGTATTAAAAACAAATGGGAAAACAAAACACCAAACGTTTAAACCAACTGCACCAACTGAATTTCTAGGTAGCGCAACAATCCATTCCATCCAAAAAGGCAGTAATCCAGGCGGCAAGAAAAACAAATCAACTTTATTATAAACAAATCTTAGATAAAAAATTGGTAAATTAATTAAAATCCAAATGAATAATCTCAGATTCTTATTATTTGAAGTTGATTGAATTGATGTATTCAATTCATCAATTTGTTTCTCCAGTGCGTCTATTTTTCTGTTGAGTTTAGTCCATTTAGCATATGAGTCTTGAGGTGAAACACTTTTTTTCTCAATAATTAAACTATTCTTCTCATTAATCAATTGAGCTAATTTTTGATAGTTTGAAGAGTTTAGAACTCTGTTGAACACGTTGTTTGTGTAAAATTGAATCTGGGAAGTAAACTGTTTTATCACGAGACACAACGAAAGAAAAAACAATAAGTTCATTTCTAAAGAATTTTTATCTCAATTAATTGAAATATTGAAATTTTGTTGAATAATTTTTTTTCGAACTTTTTTTTTTTTCTGGTGTTTTTATTTTTATTTAATAAATAAAAGAACGAGGAATTAGAGATGTCACAGCAAGGAAGTGAAGAAGAATACGAGTCTTGGATCCACAATTTTTGCCAGCTTTATGGGCACGAGTTTTTTGTTGAAGTTCCAGAAGAATTCATTGAAGATGATTTCAATTTGACTGGATTGAGTTCAATAATCCCATATTACAGACATGCTTTGGACACGATACTTGATTTCGAGAGTGAGGAGCAGATTAGCATGAACGGCCAGTCACTAGTACAGCATTCAGCAGAAGTGTTGTATGGGCTGATCCATCAAAGATTTATTTTAACCAAACAAGGATTGTCATTGATGAAACAGAAATTTGATAAAAAAACATTTGGTACTTGCTCAAGATTCCATTGTAAAGGAGAAGCGTTGTTACCAGTTGGGATGTACGACCAGCCAGCTGTTGATACAGTGAAATTATTTTGTAATAATTGTTTGGATTTATATTTACCTGGAAGTTCCAGATATTTGAATATTGATGGATCTTTTTTTGGAACGACGTTTGTTGGCTTGTTTATCCAGCAGTTTGGATTGGATCAATTGGGAAACAAAAAGGAGAAAGAGAAAGAAGATGGCGAAGAGGAATATAGTTTGAAGATATTTGGATTCAAAATAAATAAGAAAAGTAGTGTTGGAAGTAGAATGAAATGGTTAAGACAGTATCCAAGTACAGAAGAAGAGCTAAAAGAGATGGAAAACGTTAGTTTCGGAATTGAAGGTGCTGCTACAGACGAGGACATGAAATAGTTTTTTTGTTTTGTTTTGTTTTGTTTTAGTTGGTTATTATTATTTTGATTTTGTTTTATTTGATCATTGCAGCGTATTTATATAGTAAACAATGGGAAAATAAGTGATATGGTATCAATGTATTAGTTGTATACCTTCCCCTGGTTGTCTATTATTCAAAGAGGCTTGAATATTCATCCAATACTTTAATTCAATAGTTTTATTTGCAGCATTTTCCCAGTCTTTATTCTTGAAAAATCCATTCAACTCCTTTAAACATTCTTCAATTCTTTCATTATTTGCTTCTATCTCTTTGTTAAACTCTTCATCTGTGGATAGATTCTCCAAATCTTCAAATATATCTAAAACCTTAAACAAAAGTGATTTATCTTTCCCATATTTAGCTGAAGTTATTTCATTGTTCAAATCAATTTGATTTAATTGTAATAAGTGTATGGATCTTTCCAATGGCGATTTCAGTGTTTTGTAAGCTTTATTTATATCAGTAGAGTTTAAACTGGATAAAGAAGAAGTCAGATGTTGATCAGGATGATTAATTTTTTGTAAAGTTCTAAATTCATTTCTTAATGATTTAAGATCTATTTGAAATGTTGGAGTTGGAGTTGTTTTGGGGAAGAATTTAAAATAGTTCGTTATCGAGCTGGAGCTGGTGGAATAATATCTTCTGAGCAACATTCTTTTGTTTTTATTACATATCCACCAAAAGAAAAAAAAAAAAAAATAATAGAATGGAGTTTTGAAATGTTCTTTTTTTTTTTTTTACTTCAATAATTTATACATATAAAAGAAAGTGAAAGCTTTGAGAAAGAAAAGTCCACAGATGGAAGGAAAGTTGGTTCTCACAGCACCACAGCTCTACCAGTCAACTTGTGGCTACTGTCATTCTTCAATCAAACAAAAATCCTCAATTGGATTCCAATGTGAAAACATCACGAAATTTCAATATGAGCAACTAATTAACAACAACTGGAGGCGATCTGGTAAATTCATTTATAAGACAAACAATCTAACTAATTGTTGTGTTTACTATACTATCAGAACTTCTATTAAAATGTTGAAATTGAATAAAGAGTATAAAAGAAGTGTTCGTAGATTGTTTAAAAAATTGGGAATCAAAATAAATGAAAAAGAGGAATTTGATAATATTAAATATATGAACATATTGGATAATCAAGATGAAGATAAGAATGGAGGCTTGACCATCAAACTTGAAAATAATGATTATAGTGACAAGAAATATGAATTATTTGTTAAATATCAAGAAAATATTCATAAAGATTTCAAGCATTCAAAAGAAAGTTTCAAGAGATTTTTATGCTCAGCACCATTTGAAGAAGGAAATGTGTTGAGACATTTATGTTATTATTATAAAGGAGAACTGATTGGCATAAGCGTTTTGGATTTTTTACCTTGTGGAATTTCATCGGTTTATTTTTTATATGATGATAATTATAAACATTGGGAATTGGGTAAAATTAGTGGATTATATGATATCTATTTATTAGATAAGTATGGATTAGAATATTATTATCTTGGGTATTATATTCATGATTGTACCAAAATGAAATATAAAAGTAAATTTGGTGGAGAATTATTGAACTTGGTTGATGGTCAATATGTTCCTTTAGAGAAAATGTTACCATTGATTGAGCAAAAAGGTGGAAAGTTCGTAAACTATGTTAATGGAGAAGATGTTGAAGGATTATTTGATATTGAAGAAGATCAAGAAATTATTGATCAAATTAATGGAAAATTTGGTAGTGATTTTGAACGAAATGAAGAAGGTCTGATAATTCCAGGGGTTAAAAGACTCTGTGAAGTACTGGATATGGATGAAGGTGAAGTGATGTTGCTTGATATGAGGGAAGATAAAAATGTAAATGGGAGTTTAGGAAGAGAACTTGTTGATTTATTAAGATTTGTTGGGAATGAAGATGTTGTTTTGATACTGTTTTGATTGCATTTTTGATGAAATTGTATGGCTTAGTATACTGTTGGTGTTTAATACATGTGCTATGAACCATGGTTAAAATCAGTTGTATTAGAAATTAGAGGCCTCGTCAACCAGGTGATGTATCACATGACTACTCCAAAAGGCGGGGTGATATGCAGCTATATGCAAGAATACCGGAAATCCTGATTTGGTAATTCTTAGTATTTTGAATTCCGGTTCTAATCTGTTTTCTTCGAGTCTTCTCTGAGTCCTGAGTCTCTGAGACATACAATTTATTGTTCAACTACATTGATTATATACAGCTAGTTAGAATTATTTACAATCAGTTCAACGCTGGTGAATCCTTTCTTCCTCGTGCTTAAAGTCCAAAGAAGCAACAACCTTGAGCCGTAAATTTTAAACTGTAATCCAACATTTACTATCTATTAGTCTCTAATCACAACACCATTTTTCTAGATCACTCCATCTTTGAATTGCAATTTGCAATCTGTGTCAGTCACTCAGTGTGTATCCTAGTTTATAGTGTGACCCTTTCAGTGCTCAAAAACTATAAATAGGGGAGTTTCTCTTCTCTTTCCTCTTGTATTAAACAACCTTTATAACTATCAGATTATATAATTTACAACTACAACCAACAATGACTAGAACTCACAAATGGACTTATCACGAAGCTAAATCTCAACCTCACTACTTCACCCACAACGGACACATTGATGAAAACCCAAACCACATCAAGAAAAATGGTGCTGGTAAAGGCAACTGGGGCTCCATCAACGACGAGATCAATGAGTTCATGCCTAATAGAAGAGGCTCAAACTCACATTCTGATAAGTTTGATTCATTAGAAAAAGAATAATAGTCTCTTATATGAACTATAGAAAAGAGAATCAATTAATGATAATGATTTAATGATTTAATGATAATGATATATATAAACACATTTTTATAACCACAAATAAACAACTTTTATGAATAACTCATCGTTTCTTCTCCTGCGCTTTTAGCCATCTTATTCTTTTGCCTTTGTATATAAATATCCAAATCTTTCTCAATTGCCTTAAAACTACCATCAACTATCCCAAACTTATCAACAAACTGCCCAACTTCCACTTCTTCGATAACGTTTTTGAAAACACAATTCTCAGTCCCAATAACAACATACCTCACATATTTACTTTGTAAAACTCCTAGCATTCTTTCTAAAACATTCATCACAAAACCAGCTTTATCTAAGCTTAAAACAACAACAATCGATAGATCACCATGCTTCTCTTGTAAATATTTTAAAACTTGAACATGATACCCATTAAATAAATCAAATGATCCTTTAACAACAACAACTTTTTCTTTAACTAAATCAACCCCTTTACAATTATAATAACTCTTGTCTCCTATCCATATACTATTTCGAACTTCCAAACCATCATAACCTGTACAAAAATCTTCAATCATTTTCAAATTCTTATCAAATTTTAATTTAATATCATCATCATCAATTAAATGTTTTTGTTTCTCAAACTTATCATCTTTATGAATAATTCGATTGATTAAATCTGTGGTACTAATACCTTTTGTTCTTTTAACTATTCTAAGCCTTCCAGCATTCATGATCTCTTGATAACAATTTTCCCCATTGGCATCTGTAGTAATATCATCTCCATGAACACACCATTGACATCCATATTCATCCATAACCGATAATTTAGTTACATATGGTGCATTAATTACAACTTCAGATGTCCATTTGTTTCCTAAAACCAATGATTCACGTTCTTTCAACTTCATCACCGTTGGTCCTTTATTTATTAAGATCTCTTCATCTGAATGAACTCCAATAATTGGATTCAATCCGATTGTTTTCGATTGCAAAATTGCATTGGCATGACCATAATGGAAAAAGTCAAAACATCCATCAATCCAAATCCTATCTTCCATATTTTGAATCTTTTTCTATTTTTTTCAATATTTGATTTTATTGTTTACATATATTAATATATTAATTATATTTGTGTTTTTTTTTTTTTTTTTTTTTTTTTTTTTTTTTTTTTTTTTTTTTTTTTTTTTTTTTTTTTTTTTTTTTTTTTTTTTTTTTTTCAAGTGTATCATGACATATGTAAAATACAATTCAATTCAAAATGAACCTCTTTATTCAAACAAAAACAGGCTCTTTACATCTTTATTCTTCTGAAGTATCATACAACCAAAAAAAATCAAAATCTTCAATTTTATTTGATTTCTATTTGAATTCAATTCATCAATCAACTTCTTCGTCATTTATTTTGAAATTGATTGATTCAATTGAATCAACGTCTTTATTTACAAAACTATTCTACAATCAAGCTATAAACCATTCAAGTTTTCATTCTTTTATCATATTATTATCAGATTCATTAATTAATCAATCATTCAATCTCAAAATTGATATTTCAATAAATTTATTAAACTCAACCACCTCAAATATAGGTATAGATGAATTGGATGATATTTATAAGCTAATAAACTACTCAATAGTTTCCTTGTTCAATGAAGTTAATAAACAAAATTGCTTATTATTTGATTATAATAAAAGAAATTTATTGAATTTAAATTTCAAATATTTAAAATTTATTCAAACCTCATTCATTATTAACAGTCCAAGCAGCAAAAATAATCTTGATAACAATCTTAGTGATTGTTTGATTGAAATTATTAAAGAAAATGACTCTTTGGGGAGATGTAATTTAAAATTAATCAATTAAAAATTCAATATCACAAATATAATCTAATAAATTTTGATCGATTTTTAGCATAAAAAAAAAAAAAAAAAGGTTATGCAATCGTTTATACTTTTTTATATTTGTATCTTAATTTCTTCAATTCATCAATTTCATTATTAATCCCATTAAAATCATATTTCAAAAATTCAGAACTAATTATAACAATTAACGATACAATAAACATCCCGTTCCTGATATCTTGAGACAGAGAGTATTTAAAGACTATAATTGAATTAATTATAAATATAATTACTTTGAAACATTTCCAATGGACACTTTTCTTATTTAATAATTTAAAGTTTTCAAAATTGAAATTGTTTTGTAAATTATTTATTCCTATTAAGCATCCCAAGACTGATATAAATGATACAAGTGGTTGCAAATAATAATACCGAACATGGATGAAAATTGGTATAAAAATTAAATATATTACTAAAATTGTTTGATTCACTAGTTTATTATTATTGAATAATTCATTGTTTTCATTAATAAGATTTTCTATTATTTCGTCTTGTTCGAACTCATCTATGAATAAATCATTTTCTTTCTGCTTCTTTAATCTAAAACTCAGTCCTCTCTCTTTCATTTCTTTCATTTCTTTCATTTCTTTCATTTCTTAAAAATAAATCAATTCAAAATATCCATACGAATTTCAAATTCCGGGGTATTTTTAAAAAAAATTTGAATTTTTTTTTTTTTAAAAAAAAGCCCTCGGAAATAAAGATTATGTAATTGATGACACTTTTCAGATTTTTTGAAAACAGCTCTGATCACAAGCTCGACTATAATAAAAAAAAAAAAATTCCCAATATCAGTCAAAAAACAATGAAAAAATGTCTTTGAACTTAAAGCTCTTCACTAAAACTAAAATACGACAGAAGGCAACTCAGCAAACTATTTTTATTCATGGTTTATTGGGATCACATTCAAACTTCAATTCTTTGATGAATAATAAGAAATTCTTAATTAATCATAATTTAATTTCATTAGATTTAAGGAATCATGGTTCATCTCCTCATTCTTTACCTTTCAATTATGATTTTTTATCAAATGACATTATTCCATTAATTACAAACTCTCAGCTGAAAACAAATTTAGTTGGATATTCTTTAGGTGGGAAAATTTCGTTGGAAATTTTATCAAAATTCATAAACAATATTGATTATGATTTAAGTTTGATTAATAAATTAGTTATAATTGATATTTCTCCAAATAAAATTATAATTGGAGGTGAATTCAAAAAAATGATCCAAGCTTTAAGTTTTTTAACTAATAATATCAACCTAACTTATAATAAATTTGAAATTTTAAAAATTTTACAAGAAAAATTCAAATTTGATAAATTAGTATCTTATTATTTATTAGATAACTTAATTGAAAATCCAAATGGTGGAATTAACTCTAGAATTCCTTTAGAATTTTTCAATGATGAATTTTTTAATGAAATTAGTAGAAAAATTTCATTTGATTCTTTTTCAATTAAAGAATCAAGCATAAAAAAAATCAATAAAAAAATTTTAGTGTTCAAAGCAAACAAAAATTCATTAATTGATCAATGTGGTATTGAATCTTATCAAAAAAATTTCAAAAATTTCAAAATTATTGAAGTATTAAATACTAATCACTCAAATATTTTAGTTAAAGATAAAATATTATTACAAAATTATATGAATGATTGGTTAGAATAATAATACACAATTATATATATTTTTCTCCCTTTTTCTAAAACAAAAGCACACAAATACCAAAATATTCAAAAATATCAAATCCATCCTAATGAATTCTGTGATGCAACTGGTTTAGATATTGTTGGGAGATAATGTTCTAATTTTTCTTCTTCAACTACCAATGAATTTATACTTGAATGACTACTTAATCTGATTTCATTTTTTAATATCTTGTCATCTTCTCTTCCATTTTTCCTTGAAGATTTCTTGTAATTGATATAATACCTAGTACCTAAGATGAATAATGCAATATAAATTAAACTTCCTAAAATTGATCCTATAATTATTCCTGCTAATCTTTTGTTAGAATTCTTCGTTATTTTAGTGCTGATTGTAGCTGAGTATTCCATTGATCCTGAGTTTATATTATTTGTTGATAATAAATCATTTTCCTGAAATGAGGAGCCTCCATCAAGATTGGAAGTCTTTAATTTACTTGATAGCCCAGTGACTGGAATTGATGAGTCAGTTAGTAAACTCAAATCTCTTGCGGTAGTATCATTGTTTGAATAAAAAGTTGAATTTAAATCTAGAATCAATTTTGATAAATTATCTGTTTCATTTTTTGGAAAGTAAACTTCTGCGACTGTGATAACATAATCAACGGATGTTGACTGGAAAGGAACCAATTGAACAACTGTAATATCTGAGTAGTTCAATTCAAATGGATAATTCAAAACTATTGGTAAATATTGGAAAATTTGGGCACTTGATAATGAGTGTTGAACAACAAATGGATAATTTAATGACTGCTTGAAACCAACTGTAATTAATGTATAATCCACTGGGGCATCTTCAATAACTTCAGGTGAAATAGCTTTTGGTAAAACCGCTGTAGCTGTTGTAATCGATGTTTCAGTAGGTTCAATAGTGGTTACAGTCTTATCTTCAATGGAAGTTGTGGTTGGTGCAACAACTAAAGTAGTTGGTAACCAATTAGTAGCTGGTTTAGTTTCATCTTTGGTACGAACTGAAGTTGAAGATAGAGCTTGGATAGCCTCACTTGTTTTAACTGGTGCAGGTGCAAGGGTTGTTGTAACAGGAACCAGTTGTTGAGATGATTCAGGTACACTTGAGGAAATTGAGGAGTCTAAAGTTGTTTTTTCAACTGGAATAATTGGTTTTGGTGGTTTTGGTTTGGTGGCAGTGGTAGTGGTGTAAGATGACAAAGATTCAATCGAAGGCAATAAAGTTTCAACTGGAAAATTAGTGGTTAAAGTACCACTCACAATTGCAGTAGTTTCAGCTGGTGTAGAAGCTAAAATGTTTGTAGTTTCAGAAGTAGTTGGAAATTCAGCAATTGTACTTGGTTCAGCAGCTGTAGGCTCTTTAGTAGTAGTCTCAATAGGTGTATTGAACGGTAAAGTTGAAACTGGTTTTTGGGTAGTTGTTTCTGGACCAAAAAAAACATCACTTGAAGATAATGGAGCAGATAAAGTTGTAGTTGGTACATCTGTAGTTACATCAGGCAGTATATCTGTAATTGTAGTTAGTGCTGAAGTAGATGTTGGAACCTCATATGAGGTTGGAAAACTTGATATTGGAAGTATAGTTGTAATTGGTTCTTCAATGGTAACTTGTTGCTTAGTGGTAGTTGGTTCAGTAGTTAATAACTCGGTATTTGCTGTAGTTGTTGAAACTAAAGAATAAACAGAGGAAGTATCAACTGGAGTTGTGGTTGTAGTTTCTTCAGTAGATGTTGGAACTGGAACTAAACCAGTACTAATTCCAGTAGCAATAATTGCTGAAATGATTAAATCATTGATAGTAGAATCACTATTAGCAGTTGGGGTTGGAGGAGGTTCAGATCTGATAGCTGACTGTGTAATATGATTTGCGGTTGTAGTTAGAGCTGTGGTAGTTGTTGTAACAGCACTAGGAGCAACATCAGTAACAGGAGGTGCATCATCAGCAGTATGATCAGTATCATTAGTATCATTAGTATTAGTCGTATCAATATCAGTAGTGGCAGTAATATTTGTAGTTTTTGTAGTAGCAGTGGTTGCAGGACTAACTATAACATCTGTTGTTAGTGTATTTGGAGATGTGGTACTAGTGTTTATAATTGCTAAACCAGTAGTGGTTGGGACAAATGTTAACAGATTAGTAGGCAATAAAGTTGAGGCTAAAATATTTTTATTTGTCAATGTTGGTGTTGAAGTTGTATGTGTTGATGTAGATGTGGACGTTGTGAAAAAATCAAAATCAGTTGGATTATAAACACGTGAAAGATTATCCAATGGGTTTTCAAGACTTGTTTCAATCTCTGTTGATGAGGAAGAACTTAGCAACGTAGTTGAAGAAGAGGTTCTACTAGCAAAAGTTGTTGTTGCAATTGTGTTGTTGTAGTTTGCAAAACGCAGCTGCTCAAGAGTCGTGCTGTCCGCTGAAGCTGTGGATACCAATAGAAGCTGTGCAATGATCAGCAGTTGTGAGATATTGAGTATCATGATACTGTTGTGAATGTAGTTTTGGAAGCTATAGGAGAGCTTGAAAGTGGGAATAAAACAATGTAGAAAGCTGGTGTAATATTCAGTGAGTGTATAAGACTTCCTGGAAATTGTTTGACTGAATTTCAAAGCAGCAGCAAGGATTTAACCAGGCGTGAACACGGTATTTAGGAGCCAGATCTGGAAGGGATGGGCGTGTAGGGAGCAGCAGCAACGGTCGTGGGACGGTGCAATTTTGTGGGTATGGGTATCAAAAGGCTAGCTGCTGTCTAGTATACCTGTTTCTAAGTAAAGCACAGGGCTGTTTGTGGTTGCAATGAGAAGTTGTTGCGTTGCGCTGTTTACAATTTGCAGATGAAACACTTTTTCAAATTTCGAGGTTTGTTTTTTTTTATTTTTTTTTTTTTTGTTTTTGTTTTTGGGATTTTCTGAGTTCCAACTTCCAAGTTCCGACCAAGTTTTGCAACTTAGGATACCTGTTTTGGGTTTGTTTTTTTTTTTTTTCGGCTCGGAATTCGGTCTATTCTTGGACATACAAAAAAAGCATCTGATGGCAGGTCTATGCGAGAGCTCTTGTGAGTTTGCAACAACTGTTTTTTTAGATGTCACATATTTATACAGATTAGCACGTTTTTTGACATATTCCTTGCAGCTCGATCTTCAGCTAGAAGCTGCTAAATGCATGCTTAGTAACGCTCGCATTTAATCACAGCTAAGTACAGCCTTCCAAATTCAGACTCCAGAGAATTGTTTACATTTTTTGTTGATTTTGTTTACTTTTATTTGTTTATCTTATCTTTTTACTTTAGAACATTTCTAACAACAAGTAACCAAATGAGTGTGAATATATCAGAGGCAAGAGAACAAAAGATTTATATTGATTCTTTAAACTTGAACTTAAATGTCACTTGGTAAAACGTTCCAACCATTAGATGACAAGTTGCAATCACTTGTTTCAATGTCTGTAGAGGAAGATGCTTGTGAGTCTGAAAGATCTTCTGAACTTTCATATAAACCTCTATCAATACCATTTAAGTTTAGTTCATCTTGTTCATCTTGTTCATTTTCAATGATGAAGTGCATAGTGGAGCTACGTCTTTCATCTTGCAGCATTGCGTCTCTAAGTTGAATACCTCTCGTGATAACTCTGTTTGTAGCATTATACAGCCTATGTGCGGTATTTCTTGACCTGACTCTTCTTCTGCCAACACCCACAAGCACCTTCTGAGATTTCCTAATGATGGCATCTAGTTCTCTGATATCTCGGTGAAATCTTCTGTTTCTTCTATCAATTTTATCTAGATCTATCTGGACTTCTCTATCCATATCTCTAATAGTATTCAAGAAATCATTTCTTTCTCGTCTATGTTCCCTGATTCCAGTATATAGTTTTTCAGTGGTAATATGAAACTGACGAGCTACAATTTCAAGGCCATCCATACCATGTTTTCTGAAAGCTTTATCGTTTGCAAGCCTTGCTAAAACATTTAAAATTTCAACTTTTCTGGACGCTTCAGCTACACCAGAGAGACTTTCAAGAGCATGATTCACTTGAAACATACCCTCTTCAATAGCAATGGATTTTTGGGCATCAACAAAGTACAGTAGACACTCATATCTCAATTGCTCGTTGACCAAATCAGTCATTAATCCACTGTTATCAATTTCAATTATTTGCTGTTTTTCGCTTTCTTCTCGTCCAATTTCGTACCATTTGACCTCATCTTCTTTCAACTGTCTTTCTGAAAGCTGGGCAGAACCTGCATCATTATAATTCCAGTAAGTATTAAAGGCTTTCACAATTTTAGAAATGTAGCCATTGTAGAGGGTGCTTTTTTTCTTTCTCATTTCTCTTCTGATATGATTCCTAGCAAAGCATCTGACCAAACCAATTTGTTCTTCAATTGACCCATATTTGAACTTAGGAACTCCCTTTTGTGTTCCTCTTCTAGCAGGTTCTCTCTCAGAGTTTAAAATATCATTAGAATTAAAAGTAACAAAACCCGTAACTGAAAAATAATCAACTGAGCTGGAGTTCATAGACACATCTGAAGTCCAAGAGGCTTGAGTTGAGTCCATAGCATTTTGGTATGCAAACTGAGACATGTTTATAAATTTACCAAGTTAAAATAGGATTTGTTTTTTTTTTTATAAATTCCTGATCTCAGTTTTCAAAATCTTGTATTATCACGTGACCACCTTCCTAATACGGTCACGGTTTAACTGTCGCCCAATTGGGCGAACAATAGATATCAGAAGTCCGGTGCGGTATAATTCTGTATTATCACGCCCGGTGAAAGTTTAACCATATGCAAGAGACCAAACCTTATTTGAGGATCAGCGTTTTGAAAAACTGTTATTTTGGAGGAAAAAAACAGTTTTTTTGTTAGTGAGCTTACGGAACCTGAATTTGCACAAGAGGATTATTTAGTTCAAACTTCAGTGCATATACAATAGACGGGTAACGGTCGTACTTAGATATTTATCACGTGAAACTCTGTAAGTACTGCATGTGACTATGTAGTATGTACAACTGGTCAGTGGCAATTTGCAGATCATAAACAAAATAGAAAGATGAAGATCAAAATATCGACCGTCGAGCGCACTTCAACTGAATGTTAAGTAACGATTCACAGGCTGTGTTTATTTATAGTTGTTACAGCACCGAAGTCTCATTTCCAGGAAGAAATAGTGAACTGTGCACTGGCAACAACGTTTTGAGCAGCTTCAACACCTTCTTCAGCAGATGATGCTGCGACAGCTTCTTTCAACGCTTGTAATGCTGCAATGGCTTTCTTCTGTACTTCTGGGAGCACTTTTTCAGTGTCGCGGAGCACCTCACGCTGTTTCCTTAAAACATACTCGTCTTCTTCTGATTTTTCCGAAGCGGCTTCCAACTCCGCTATGACATTTTGCTGCTCTTTCAACTCTTCCTGGTAAAACTCTTGTTCTTTAACTAGTCGTTGCAATGCATTGGCTTTGATCTCAAGCTGTGTTGGTGCCATTTTGTTGGTAGGTTATAAGGTTTTATTTCTAAAATTGTTTTTATACAGAAAATTGTTTATTTTGATCTAAGTAATTTTTTTTTTTTTCCCTTTACATATATATACCTAAATTAAAAGAAAATTTCATTAGTGTTTCTACATCAAGTGAGGTAGCTGAAATTCTCACTCTACCAATTAACACAAACTAAACAACAGCTTCTAAAGCTTGCCATATTCTATCACTGATTTTTTCTGCATCATCATCAAATGCTTCTTTCAACTCTTCGATCAAGTGTTTCTTACTCCTATTATCTTTAATAATCATCACAATATACTCAAGTAGTTCTGCTTCTTCCACCCCTAGATATTCTTCGATTAAAGCTGCAATTTCAGGCTTGATGCTCTCCAAAACTGAATCCAACTGTTCTTCAGACATGTTTTCAATTTCTTTTGCTTTATTATCACCATCATCATTGATAGATCCTCTTCCATTTGCACTAAACTTAACACTTAAATTCATGTTTTTCAAAAAATTCTCACTCTCTTTAATTGATTTTAGTTCTAATTCACTTTCTTTACGATCTTGTTCATCTTTTTCAATCTCCAAATATTTGTCGCGATTACTTGGTTTGAATTTCCCAAATTCATATTCATCTTTAATAGTTTTATCTAAATTCTGTTCATAATTCTCAACAATCTCCAGCTCCTCCATCATTTCTTTACTTCTCAATTCTAACATTTCAACATGTCTCAATTTATCATTATATCTCCTCATCATCATTTGTCGTTGTTTCTCTACTCGTTGTTTCTCTTCCAGCTCATCATTAAATTCTTCACTAAATTCTTCCTCATCTCCTAAGTCTTTTTCTTTAACATCACCATCTTCTTCCATATCATCGGTTTCAACTAATCCCCCATTTTTTATATTTTTTTTATTTTTATCATTGGTAAAACCTTCAAATAATTTTCTGATTTGTTGTTGAGAACGTTTAGATTCTTCAATTAATTCTTTTTCTCTTTTATTTTTCTCGATTTGTAAAACTTTAAGCCTAAATCCCTTAATATCATTTTTCAATTGTGGTAAAACTTCTTTTGGTAAATCTTTTAATTCTTTTTCATCAATTTGATAATCCATTGAATCGATGGAAACAGTTGAATTTGTGATTTTTGTATCAACTATTCGGTTAATTTCATTAATATTAAGCTCTGGAGTGTTTTCTCCAATTGTTTGTTTTTCTCTGATGTATTCTGAAGTGTTATTTTCAAATTTAACTTCAATTTTTGAGCCTTTAATTTCCAGCTCCATTTTTTGTAAGAAACTCATAACTCCAACATTTACTTTGGCATCATTTCTCAATCTCACAAATACAATCTTATGATCGATAGTATTTATAGAACTCCAAATGTATTCCACGTTGTTCAAAATCAAATCCAGCAATTTCTCAACTTGTTCATTCGATAATTTTTTCGGGAAATGTAACAATGTAAACTCATTCAATTGATCTTCTAACTTATTGGTCTGGAAGCTTCTCATGTCTTTATAGTTTTTCAATTTATATTCTTCCTCCATAATGACATCACCAGTACCATCTTCTCCTTCTGTTTTACTACTATCTTTATTTGAAATATTATTATCCTTAATGGAATCTGTGTATGTCGAGTTATTACCATACACGGCCAGCCCTCCATCTGCTCTTTTCACTCTATTGGCATGCACTGCGTAAACAGGAACAGCACCAATGGAACTGTGCCCTGTCTCTAATTCATTAGATCCTAATTTTTTTAAGTGCGGTAATGCTGGTAATAAACTTAAAATTGAATGCTTTTCTGCGTAGATTGGCACTGTCACTAAGTTTTCTGTCCATGTTAGTCCATGCTCAGTCATTCTTTCGTCTTGAAACTCACGAGAAATCATCGTTTAAAGCAAAGAAAAATCAATATTTCAAATAATTTCACTGTATAAATTTTTCTTTTTTCTTGCATATGTATGTAGTTCAGAACTAACTACAATATTGATTCCTAAATTGAACTATAGTATAAAAATAATAAAGTTGAGATACCAGTATTTCACCAGCACCGAAGTACTTCCATGTTACTGGTAGTGGCCAGTACTTTTGATCAAAATAGGTACTGGTGAGTCGTGACCCAACTGAAAAAAAATAAAAAAATAACAAAAATTTGGGAAATTTCCGCAGAAATCCGTAGAACTAAAGTTTAAGTTTTGAATTGAAAAATGAATACCATAGTTGTGTAACCCTTAATGGGAACTATGGTATGGTGTCTGTGTTATTTTGAGATAATTGGTACAAAAAAGTGCTAAAAATTGGCGCTGAATTTACCGTAGACGTTAATTGTAGAACGTTTTTTACAAAATTTGTTGGGCAACAAAAAATGTTTTGTGCAATTACTCAAAAGAAAAATAGTAGAAATTTTCTAAAAGTTTTAGGATGGGTACTCCAATATATCAACTTCCTACTGAGAGATTTTAGTGAATTTCTTAGGATTCAAATCTCAATAAATCAAAAAACTGTTGAATCTACCATAGTTAAGAGCTCATTTTTTGAATTTTTTGGGTAATAAATGAATATTTTGTAGAATTTCTCAAAGAATAGTTTTAATTTCTTTGTGACACTTGATCTATATACTCCCATTACCTGTAAACTCAATGTCTACCAATTAAATAAACAATTGGAGGCTAAATTACCGAGTTGGATCTAGCTAGAGTTTGGTATATTTTGAAGAATTTCACTCGATTTAATGTAAATTCAAGAGTTAGCTAAGTAGGGTAGGCTAAAACTTAATGCATATTACATAATACACACTTAATCATAATTCATAAGCAATAACTAAGAAAAATGTGTCAAATTTTATGATGATCATGTGATTAACACTGTAGATCTTTTAAATGCTTTAACGCACGTCGCATACGATAAGTAAAAATGTACTTCTAAAAGCTACTTGAAGTACGCTTTAACACATATCTAGATTCTAATTTTAATACTATAGTTTAAGCTTTTCAAATGCAGTTCTAGGGGACACAGTCTGAAACCAGGCTACTGATTTCAGTGGATTCTTATTACCCTACATTAAAAAAACTGAGCTCGAATTATTACTAGACGAAGTCGAGCGAAAAGTTAAAACCTTAGTTAACAATTAACATTTAACTAACATTATTAATATATATAAATTACAAAAAAGGCGCATATAGCCGTTTACAGATTGGGTGATTTCAAGTATACCATCTTGTAGCTAAAATCGTCTCTTTTTCATGCTATTTTTTTATGAAAAAATTCTTTATATTCTAACCAATAGAAAATAAAAGAGTTCATTTCATCACTTCGTCAATGGATATTGCCCTATCCACGTCCATTGCAAGTTTCCAGAATTTGCTTATATGTCTGCTGCCAGAATCACACGCAATTATCACAATTCTAGCATCTTTTAGTCTCAAATTTTTACATAATTTAACTGCTGCAACTGCATTTATAGCTGTGGATGACCCAATGAACAAACCGTCTTGACAGCTCAGAAATTTAGCCATTTTGATGGCTTGCTCATCACTAACACGAATAGAATCATCAATCAAGTCTTCTCCTACCGAGAAATTTTTGGTGATTCTATTTAAACCAATTCCTTCGACTATTGTATCAACCTGGTGTCTTCTTCTTGTTCCTTCCTTCTCCTCATTTGTATACATCACTCCGTGTTTTATCCTGTTGTAGAAACCAGAACCTTGTGGGTCTGCGAGAATCACTTTTAAATTATGAAGTTTAGATTTTAAAAATTTAGAGACACCAGAAATGGTTCCCCCAGTCCCACAACCTGCAATAAAATAATCAATTCTACCATTCAATTGTCTATAAATCTCAGGTCCAGTGGTTTGGTAATGAATTTTCCAATTACTTTCATTTTCAAATTGGTCTGCAAACACTTTATGTTCTGGATCCTTTAGGACAGAGTTCTTAGCACTGTTGACATATTGACCTGGGTCCACAATTGAAGCTGGTTTCACTTTCACTAGTTCTGCTCCTAAAGTCTCAAATAAAACAAGTTTATCATTAGACGTATCGTTTGGTAAATGTATTTCAGCTTTATAACCTAGTGAGTTAGCCACCGTCGCAATAGAAATCCCAGTTGACCCAGATGTACCTTCCACAATAACATCATCTTTTTTCAACTGGTCTCGTGCCTCTAGATCACGGATAATAGCCAATGCAACACGGTCTTTAGCAGAACCACCAGGATTCATGAATTCCAATTTGGCATAAACCTCACAGCCTGTTATACAAGAAAGTGACTTTATAAGAACCATGGGCGTGTTTCCAATAAGTTCCTCAACCCCCTTGACCGGTGGAGGCAACTTGGAGAGCGGTTTTAGCAGCTGGACTAGCAGCGAAGATGGGTTTAATTTATAGATTGCGAATATTAACGCTAAAGCGGCGGAAAATGTTCCTACTTTCCACATTTTTTTTTTTTTGATCTATCTTGTTATGTGTAACTATCTTTTCACCAAACAATTAAAAGAATAGAAAGATTTGACGATGTTCAAAAGTTTTGATTATGATTTTTCAAAAAAAAAAAAAAAAAAAAAAAAAAAAAAAAAAAAAAAAAAAAAAAAAAAAAAAAAAAAAGAAACCTTCAAAGCATTAATATCATTATAAAAACAACAAAAATTCCAGTTATATTTGCCACCGCCAACATTGCCAGATACCGTTCATGACAGACGCTACATCAGGCTTAAGCAGTACAGAATCATTAGGTAACAAATTTGCCAACAAAGCAGCAGCCACCCAGATAGCAGATGGCAAGAGCGAGAAGAAGTACTCCGTCAAATTCAAGAGAAACAGATCAGCAAGAGCATGCCAGGTGTGCCATTCTAGAAAGGTCCGTTGCGATGCTACACTTCATATACCCTGCACAAATTGTCTTACATTTGGCTGTGAATGTAAATTTCCCGAGCCCAAAGAGAGAAAGAACAGTGTTAAGAAAAGAAAAGCAGCTGATGCATCTCAGGCAGCAGCAACAATTACCGGAACTGACCAGTCGAATGGCAAAGACCCAGTTGACTTTACAAAT
Organism: Starmera pachycereana; assembly: GCA_030570535.1. Taxonomy (NCBI): domain Eukaryota; kingdom Fungi; phylum Ascomycota; class Saccharomycetes; order Phaffomycetales; family Phaffomycetaceae; genus Starmera; species Starmera pachycereana. The sequence continues at coordinate 66,795 of JAJLVW010000042.1, forward strand.
GCTAATAGAAACAACAATTTTACACTCAGTGTTAATATCGTCAATAATCCTTCTGATTCAAAGAAAAAACTAGATGCAATTGCAGCAATTTCTGGTCAAACTGCCACTGTTGATACTGCAAAGTTATTCAAAAGATATTCAAATATCTCTTATGTGGGTTCTTCTTCTGCCGCAAATTTGTTCTGTGATAAACTTGATGGTTCAAATAATCATATTTCTATGGATGACTTAATACCAAAATCTCTTAGAAGACCTTTAGAACAAACCAGATTGAGTTTGGATACAATGCAGCTGGAAATTCTGAGGCTGAGAGGAGCGTTTTTGCTGCCCATTAAACAACTTTGTGATGATTTAGTTGATACCTATTTCACTCATGTTTGGCCATGTGAACCAATAATAGATAAAGCCAAATTTTTGAACGATTACAAAACAAATAAAGTCTCCTTGTTGTTATTACAAGCTGTGTGTTTAGCTGCCTCAAGAGTTTCTTCAAATGAACTCATTTTTGATAACGAAGGGTCCAATTATTTAACAAGTTGGACTTTTTATCAACGAGGTAAAGCCCTTTATGACTCAAACTATGAACGTGATCCATTAGCTGTTGTTCAATCACTCATATTGTTTTCAAGATTTTGGGAAGGTTTGGATGATATTTTAGGCAATTCTTTTTACTGGACTCGTGTAGCAATATCAGTGGCTCAAGGTTATGGGTTCCATAGAAATAATAAAACTTCTTATATTCTGGATGGTGATGAACTGAAAATTTGGAAAATTTGCTGGTGGGATTTATATATTAAAGATGTTACTATTTCTTTGGCATTTGGAAGACCACGAGTCATTCAGTTGGAAGATTGTGATATTGAGATGTTAAGACTTGAAGATTTTCCTGAAGGAATTGACCCAACTGATTGTGAAGTTTTCATACAGACAATAAGATTATCTGAAATAACTGGAATTGTTTTACAAGAACAATATTCAATCAGAGCTGAGAACTTGAAAAAGGCTAAAAAATCAAAAGAAAATTTGATTATTACACAATGTGATATGATCATGAGTACATGGAGAAAAAATCTACCGGTTGGCTTACAATTTAATGGAATCACAGATATCAAATCAAGATTAAGTGTGAATATTTTAAATTTGACATATTTCTCAACAGTTTGTTTAATTCACCGTTCAAGTATCACCAAAACAGTAACAATGTTTAATGGTAGAAATTATCCATCAGAAGGAATTGTTTTTCAAGCATCAAAGTTTATTAGTGAGATTACTGCAAGTTTGATGAAGCATTCTCAATTAAAATATTGTAATGCTTCAATCTTGCCAGGTTTATTTATTGCAATTTTAAGTTTGTTATGTCATTTAGACTCCCCCAATGAGTATATCAAAAATAGTGCTGCTAAAGGTTATGAGATTTGTTCAAAAGCTCTAAATGAAATGGGTAAGAGTTACATGATTTCACAAGTTTTAATTGAAAGAATCGATTCTATCAAAAATAATGAAGAAATGAGAAAAGTGTTTTTGTCGAGATTGATTATACATTACGGCGACAGTCATTCTCAACAGACCTCAACTCCACATTTAGACAATCTTCAGCATCCAATTCAAACACCTATTCAAACGCCAGTTCCACAACCTGCTGCTTTAAATCAATTTCAAATGACTCCACAACCACAACTACCACAACCTCAGCAGCCTATTTATCAAGAAAATAACACAATGAAACCAGAACCAACAGAATTGTTTTTATTCACAAATGCATCTGATGCACATTTTCAATTACCAAACGATTTCAATCCAACTGATTTATTCTCACAGAACATTATGAATTTAACCTCAACTGCCAACACGCCAATGATTAATAACACTGAAACTCCTACAAATACAAATACTAATAATGATGGATTCATTTCAAAGTTTGATCTTAATCTACCAGAATTTGATAATATTAATATAGCAAGTTTCGATGATTCGATAAATTTACAAAATCTAGCTCAGTATTTTGATCCATCATTCAACTTTGATACTAATAAATAATACATCTACATCCAGATGATTCATAATATTTTCATTCCTCTCCTTCTCCTCCTTGTTAATAAAAAATTAAAAAAAAAAACGACATGAAGTTATTAGTTCATCTGAACTTGGATTTAATTAGTGATTTCAGTTTATTTGGCTGTTTTGTAGTTTTCAAAGACTCTTGAATTCGAAGTTTTTGAGTATAACCAACTAAATTCTCAACAACTTCTTCAAAAGTTTGATTATCTGCTTGTAGTAATTCGAGTTGATTCTCATAAATTGCAAGTACTTTAGTTAATTTTTCGATGTTTCTAATATATTGATCGTTCAAATTGGAAATTTCTTTTCCATTTAATGTTTGGAAATATAGATCATTTTTCAAGCTTTTTTCGATTTCAATCAGTTGTTCATCTATTTGCTCAATTAGTTTTTCAGCTTCTTCATCTTTCAAATCCAAGCTTTTCAGTAAGGGAACTTTATAATCCAGTCCATTGTTTGAGCCAATTTTGAATGAATAGTCGATTTCTTCATTAATCCCTAAAATTTCAAATAAGTTTCTTTTCAATGCACTTTTCTTCCAGTTGATTGGCTCTAAGAGTGGTTTGGCGGTTAATTTTTCATATAATTGTTCACCTCTTTCATTCAATAATTTCCCATCTTTGAGGAACAAATTATAAACATTTGAATCAATCTCTTCATTCGGAATCAAAACATCCATTAATTCTTTCAATTTCTCTTCTAGAAGTTTATCATCTTTGAAAACACCATTTTCAAACAATATCACATTATCTATTTCACTTGATTTTGATTGGTTCGGTACTTCGACTTCGACATTCTCATTGAAATCGTCAAATGAAGCATCTGAGAAATTACCAAAATCGTCGTCCTCCGAGTCAAGGTGATTATAAGGGACTGAATCCTTGTCAATTGTTAATTCTGGGTGGCCTTCCAAGTCACTCATGGCTGATTCTGTTGGCGTTTTTCTATCGTGTTTTATTTTTGATATTGGGTTTTTTAAAATTTTGAGAGTTGAAGTTTATAGAGTGCATATGTACATATTTATGTACACTAAAAAAAAGTTTTGTTTTCGTCCATTCACTTTTTGATCATTGTTGAAATAGCAAATAGCAGCGACGCAAGAGAAGGCAACTACACCAAATATTTTTTATCGTTTATTTTATTTTAGTTGGAATCTCAAGATTATCAAAGTAGCAAAAATCACAATTCACGTAGCTCCAAATTTGGTTTCTTCAGGTTTCTTCTCTTGACTCCAATGTTAGCTTGTGTTTCGAATCCAACAACGTCTTTGTGGTCTCTTCCTAAAGGATCCAAATCCTTGACTTTATAAATTCTAACCAACCAGTTTTCAGAGGTGAATGCTTCCTCCACTGTCTCTAAGACTGGTGAATTTTCAATCTTTTGAGAACGCACTCTATCATGTGCAGGTCTTGCTCCAAAGATATCCTTGAATCTATAGTAGGATAATTTATACATCATACTATTTTTCATTGTCTCTGTTGCTTCAGAATCAACTCTATATTCACCTCGTGGAGTGAAATAATTACGTTCTTTAATTTCATCTGGCCAAATACCTTCAGAGATCCTTACCATCCATAGGAATTTATTTATATCATCACCAGAGTAGCCCAATAATCCACCGAAAATGACCAAAACATAATCGACATCATGTTGTCTCAAGATCTTATAAGAGGTTGTTTCATTGGCAGCAAATGCTTTACCAACAGTGGCAATATGTGTATTATTCCAAGTGTTGTTATCAACTAGAGTAGTACGATCAGCCATACCACCAATTTGATAACCGTAATCCCACCAGGCTAAAACTTTAGCATCTTCTGGTGTATTCATACGTAACCAATAATAAGCTTCTCTGTAATCATCAATCAAATTTTGAGAACCATCTGCATTACGTGAAGCAATGACCACAGAAGGAGATGAATAAGCATTTGAAGTGACCCAGGTACAATGATGGACAAATAGGAACAAATAAAATACAAATGTAGTTAAAACTGTGATTTTGGATAAAGCTTTAAAAACCAAAGCTTTATTATTAGCTTTGAAATCAACATCATGTTTGAAGAAATCAGAGACATCTAAATAAACATCAAACAATTTTGAGACAGCAATTGCAGCAGCAACACAAATGATTGGAGTTAAAGTCAACATCAAACGAACCATGACGCCGGCAAAATAAGAACATAAAACACTGTAAATAATAATGAAAACATGTTCATCTTTTAATTCTTGAAAAACTAAATAAACACCAGCTGGGAATAACCAAATTAAAAATTGAGTATCAAAGAAAAATGCAGGCCAAGCAGTAGGTTGATGTTCTGAAACAGAAGCAATGATTGGAATATGAATCTTAGCATAATTAGTGTCCCATAAAGAATAAAATCTACCAGTCCATGGAGCAATTAATCCTGCAAAAGTTAAACCGACTAAAGCCAACATACCTAGAGCAATAATTAAGAAAATTGAGATAAACAGAACAGATTTGAACTGTTTTGAAGGGACTTGAGAACGAATGTAATCACCAAATGCAACAATTTGAATCAAACCGAAAACACCTAAAGCCGCCATATGATCATTTGAACGGATTGGTAAGAAGCCGACAAATGGGATTTGCATGGAGGCTAAAGTACCAATAACATACCAAGTAGAATAAGAGGTGTATAATTTATGGTTATAACGACCCATAAGGATTAAAACAAAGACATGTAATGGGATTAAATTAGTAATGAAGACATAACCACCCCATGCGGAAACCATATAGAAATAAAAGATTGCAGCAATTGCAGCCCAATAAACCGATCCTTCTTTTGAAGCTTTAATCCATAGATAAAAGGTAGCCATCAACAAAGTGATTGCAATAGCTTCATTATCATAAGAACCAGCAACAGATCTTGAAATATAACCTGGTGCAATTGCAATGAACGCAGCTGATAATAAACCTGCTGATGTGTTTGCCATTTCTCTTGTGAAAAGGAAAGTTGCATAAGCTGTTAGACCAGAGAAAGCAGGAGCCAATAAGACACAAATGTTTCTAATATCAACTGGTAAACCAATTTTTCTAACAAGATTCCAAATAATACCAGAAGTCACCATTAGCCCAGGGTACAACGTACCACCGGTAACTCTTCCCAAAGGATACCACGTTCTGTCGTCAAACCAGTTGAGAAACTTGTAGTAGCTGTTTTCAACGAGGTATTTTGTAGCTCTGTAATTGAACCATGGATCAAATTCATGGATGATGCTCTCGAATCTAATGACGGAGAAAAGACGCGACGAGATGGCCGCTGCTGCAATGCAGAAAAGAATTATGCATTGCAACAGAGTCTTTGTGGTGCGCAGCGTGTTCTCTGAAATGAGCATTGGGTGGAATTCGAGCTATTTGGTGGTTGATGTTGAAATTATGTACATCTATTGAATTTTTCGACGTGTCTTTTTACAAATGGATTTTGAATATATATACAAAGAAAGAGGCTTCGAAAGTTTGGAGACTTGTAAAGTTGTATACTTTGGATTGGGGAAGACGTGGATTTGAAAATGGACAGCTTTGAGTGCGGGTGGTAGCTGGATGTCTAGTTTTTTGCAGAAGAAGAACAAGTGGTTTGGAAGGAGAATTAGTGTCGTAGAAGGTAAAGAAGCTTTGTCTACAAGCAGCTTCGTTGATGATGCGGTGTATTGTTGAGGATTATTGGAATTAAGGGTGTGTTGTTGATTAGGGGTTGTAAGCACCATCATCATCACCGGTATTAATTCAAACAAAATAAAATAAAATAAAATAAATAGTGATATGATGTCCATTGTGGAGCCAATTGCGTGGTCACTGGTTGATGGGTTCTAAGTGGATTTTAAAAATTCGATAAAGAGTAATGGTTGTACATATTTTAATTAGTTGTTATATCAGATCTGTGAGTGAAATTTATGAATTCTGTTACTATTATGAACTGGTGGTTTTCAAGTATTAAATAGCTGGCTATCTAATATTTAATTATTAGAACCTATCAGTGAATAACCTGATCAGATTCAATATCTATCGTTACCCCAAGCTATGGCATAATCTGTAAAATTGTTGTGTGTATATAAAACTCATCATGAATCCTGTTTTTAGTCTCCTAGTTTCGCTGTTAGAGCCAGGTAAAAACAGACACAAGCATAACCTCGCAATACATTATACTTTCCAGTCTCAGATGCTCTTCCAAAACTGGTCAAATCCGCCATTCCAACCAACCAACAACTAAAAAAATGAAAAATGCCAACTTTTTATCTGCAAATATTGAAAACAGCTGAAATTAATCGGTGAGTTCAACACACATCAATCGTCAATCCTCAATTTCAACAACAGCTGCCAGCCAGCCAGTATGTCCGACACCAACGAGCAAGGCGAGCATAACGACACTATCACGTTCCACAAGCAGCACGTCCCGAAGAACAGAAACTCGTTCACGCAGTCGGTGCTTTCCAGCGTCTCACTGGCAACACAGCTCCAGCACAACTCGCACTCAACCAACAGAAGTAACTCCAATGGCTCCACGAACAACGTCAATACCAGCAACACACTCAGTAGTACGTACATTCAGGCCCCAGCAGCCACCATCAAGAGACGAGCCTCTTTCGAGATTGGTGAGAAGCTGCCCGAGCAGGACAGTGAAGAGCAGCTGCTCACCACAGACGCCTTGAAAAAGCTCGCTGCCAGCAATCCTCTACTTGTCAAATCTTCAACAGCAGCAGCGGTTGTGGCAGCACCACCACAACCAGTATCAACAACGATTCCAGCCATTCCAGAACCACTCATCAAACCAGCTGACTCGCCTCCAAAGCTGCAGCATTCGAACTCGCTTACTACATTAAACTTGGAGCAGCCATTGGTCTACACTCAAGTGAATCCAGCCCCATCCATTGCCAACGGCAGCCAGGGCCAAACTCACCTTTTTAACAGCGACTTGAAGACCATCAACAACCCAAAAAGGCCAATGTATATGCCAGCAGTCTTGAGAGACTCGCCCACAAACTTGAAGCCAGCTGACGTGGAGTCCATCAACAAATACAACCAACGCCGTCTCAAGACCAGGAACCTTACTGACTCGGTGCACACTTTGAAATCTCAAACTTCGCACTGGTCGTTATCTTCTTTCATCACCAACGACAGAAACTCACCTTTGACTCCTACTAAAGCTCATTGGAGAAAAGACCAGAGCAGGGCTAGCTGTGCTTACTGTGACACAAAATTTTCCTTCTTGCAAAGACGACATCATTGCAGACACTGCGGTGATTTATTTTGTGCTCAACATACTTCTCATTTGGTGAAACTTGATTCCAATGCTCAGTTCGTGTCTTTAGGAGAAGGCTTACTCTGTAAAGTGTGCGACCGGTGCTGGATAGAGTACACTGCACATATCAAAGATCAATATATTTCAACTACAACTTCTTCTATTTCTACTTCTGCCATCAATAATAATACCAAAACTACTTCTAATGACAATACTAAAAAGAACAAAAACAACAACAACAACAACAATACTCAAGATCGAGATCGAGATGTTCGCCCAATTGTTAATAAAAATCTACAAAAAGCTGTTGACCAGCATGTTTCAGGAAGTGTTCCAGCTGATTGGAGCTGGAGTTCCTTTTAAAAATAAAATGAAAGACATTCTATTTGGAACTCTATTTATAATATTATTTATCAATTTTAAGCCAATTATTTCTGTTTCTGTTGCATTCCAGTTCTAATCTTATCACTAACCCCTGAACTTATACCTGCTCCTGTATCAAATGAACTAACACTATAATCTGATTCTCCATCTGATGTACTATAATTGAAAAATTGTGATGTTGATAATGAACTTGAACTCTCACTATCTGATACATTATTACCAACATTATTATCATCATTAGTTTTGTTGACTGATGAAGAAGATAATGATAATGATTTTTGTAGCTCACGTTTTTTACGTTCTTTTCTTCTTCTTCTTAAATTTTCTGTTTTACGATCCTCCAAAAGTTCATCAATATCCATTGTCTTCAAATCATTAAAATCTGGAAATAATTCCCTTCCAAATCTGTTTACAACATCTGTTATGCTTTCTTGTAATTCACGTCTTTGTTTTTTCAAATCTAGTAAAATTTCAGGTTGGATTAATGATAAATAAATCGGTGTAATTGATTTAAAGATATCCATACCTGTATCACCACAAATTAAAGCTGAATAAGTCACTGTTGCTCCTAAAACATAAAATATCCAAAATAACACAAACTTATTGACTGAATATTCTCTAAAATAATATAATCCTAAAATTGAATAAAATGTGTACAATAATGGAGCTAATCCCATTCCAATCAAAATTTTCCATGTTGCAACAACATCATTAGCTTCAACTTTGACAACTGAGTTGGCAAGTGCTATCTTTTTTTTTTTATTTGAATACCATTTACCAACAATGAAAACTGGAGTAAATAAAATTATACCAGGTGTAGATAAAATTAATAACAGGGTTAGTTTGAGAAGTCTATAAACTAAAATTGAAAGATTTTTCAAATAATGAACTTGAGCTTTTTCAACTTCATGATCTGGTAAATGTAATTGTTTTAAATTTTCATTATATTTTAAAACTTTTTCCTTTAATTCAATAATTTCTTTATTGTCTCTAAAATGATTGTAACCAATGACCAATCTTCTATTCATCTCAACAATTAATGGAATTGGCAAATTTTTACCACGAGTGTATAATCTTCTTGCAGCTTGAACAACCATCAAAGTTTCATAATCTGGACATGATACAGTGACTGCTTTCAAACTATCTGAGATTATATCTAATAATTCTTGAATAGCAATTTTAGAAGTTTTTTGATCTGAATACTTAGCTAACAAGTCTTGGTGAATAGTTATTGGATCACCAAATTCAACAACTGCTCTTGATCTGAATTTATGAGCATGGAAATAATTCATGCCACATGGAACAATTTTAACATCTAAACCTTTATATTCTTTCATTGCACCTAATGCCATAATTGCAACACCTGCTTTAATTGGTAATAGTTCAGTACGATCATGTGATCCTCCTTCTGGGAATATACCTAAAGAATTACCTTGATGTAAATGAGAGAAAACTTTTGCATAAACTTCACTTTGATCAATTTTTGGTGCAAGTAGATAACCACTAGTGCCGTTTAATAATATATCATTAGCAGTTTTTTTGAACTCTTTTTTCAAAATCAATTCAGTGTCACTAACAACTTGAGAAATTTCAGTGTTACCTTTTGATTTCGGTAGTCCAATTAATCCTTTAGCAGTGGCAAATTTAGTGAATTGAGTGCCTTCTCCAATGATTCTCAATGGGTTCTGTGGGTCTAATCTAATCACACCTTGGTATTCTCTTAAGTTATCCTGAGCTCTTTTAACAGGAATACTCATTGCTAACTTGGCTAATTGTCCAACACCTGTAATACTTAAAGATTTCTCAGCAATCAAGAAGGACACTCTGCGATTACTTTCAGCTTTAACTTGTCCCATCAACACCACTGGGTCAACAAATTGGTTTGCATGTGGAGCTGCAACAAATATCACAGGACCAGTCTTAGGGATCTTGTATGCGTTTCTAGGACGAATCTCACGGAAAAAACAGTCGAAGATCACACAGAGTAGCCATAGGGTGAAATCATAAAGCAACTTTGTCAGCCTGGAAGCCGGCTTGTAAACAGAAGAAGCCATCACTCTGGTTCAAGGTTCAGCACAAGTTTTCAAAATAATGACAATTTACTATTTTGTGAGATTTTACATTTTTATTTGTTCATAAAATTGGAAAATTTACTGAATTTATCAACAAACACTGTAACTGGAACAAGAAAAGGAATTCCTGAAAGTTTCAAAACAAGAGTTCCTGTGTTTTATAGTTCCTATTGTTTTATTTACTTATCAATTTCAAACTTTACGAGAATTATTGAGCGAATTAAAACCAAACAATAACTTGTTTAACCTCTTTATTAAACATACAATTCCTGCTTCTGCACTTCATCATTCCGTATCTGGTTTTGTCTCTTCTCTTCCTCATCATCCTCGCACATATCTTCAGCCTCCATTTCTTCCTTAGACAACTTGTAAAAATCTGGAGGAATATTAGACATCTGTACTGACGGTGCCCCATTCAAAAACCGTATTTGCTCTAAAACTTTTATCTGTACATTTCTCAGGTATTTCTTGCTATTTTTGTTTTCCAGCTTATCTCCCAAGTTAGGATGTAGAGAGTAATCTGGTTTAAAAAAACTCTTGAATTCAATCGACAAATCTTCTGGTAGTTTTGAGTCCAACCGCGTGTTTGTCATTATACTTGTTTCATAACACCACAAACGTGACACATTACGTGGTGTATATCCTCCGCCTCCTACCACTAACACTGGAATCCTAAAACTTTTGATAAACTTGACACATTCTCCATGCGCTTTAATGTTCAAGTTGAATGAGCCTAATCTATCGCCTCCTAAAGAATCAGCTCCACATTGTTGAACAATGACAGTCGGTTGATAAGAGGTGATCAATGGTTCCATGATACTTTTGAACAGTGCAATGTATGAATCATCATCAATACCATCATTTAAAGGCACATTAATGGCAAAGTTTTTACCATCACCTATCCCATTTTCTTCAATAGCACCGGTTCCTGGGAAAAAGACCCCATTATATTTGTGAAATGACACAGTCATCACTCTATCCGTGGTGTTAAATGCCTCTTGCACACCATCACCATGATGTAAATCAATATCTATATACATAACTCTTGGATGATATCTCAACAAGTTCAAAATCGATAAAACAATATCATTCACATAGCAGAACCCACTTGGTTCAAATTTTTTGGCGTGATGTAAGCCTCCAGACCAATTGATGGCGATATCTGATTGTCCTGAAATCAATTTCTCTGTGGCATCTAACGATGCCCCAGCATAAAGTCTTGAATAATCATAAACTCCTTCAAAAACTGGACAATCATCTCCAATATTAAAATCTTTTAACTGCTGTGAAAACTTGCTTAAATTATCTGGTGACACTCTTTGCAAGAAATCAACATAATCTTCTGAATGGAACTCTAAAAGCTCTTCTTTTGTTGCAGGTTTTGGTTCATAACAATCCATTCTTTCATAAAGTTTATAACCAAGCACCAAGTTATCCGTAAGCATAAGCCTGAAGGGTTTCATAGGATGCTTCACTCCGTAGTGGAAATTTGAGACCTCTGGGTTGTAGTGGTAGGACACTTTTGGGTTATATGTTGAGAGCACGTCTTCATATAAAGGTCTATTTTCCTCAGTCTTGAGGTCAGTATGAAACGTCTGCAAAATCATTTCTAGAATTTTTATGTGTTTGGATCTCTTGAGATGGTTCAAAATTCAAATTGCGACAAAAGAAACAGATAAGTGACGTTCCAGTAACAAATTTGTTATTTTTGCTGGAATTCTAAAATATTTTCTGAATTTAAATTTTGAAATAAATTCAGTGGCAAATTACATATATGTAATACAACAACTGAAAACAACTCAACTGCACAAGATGTCCTCCGCAGCCGGTTTTGACAGACACATCACTATTTTCTCGCCAGAGGGACGTTTGTTCCAGGTTGAATACGCCTTCAAAGCTATCAATTCTACAAATATAAACGCCCTCGGTGTCACAGGAAAAGATTCAGTGGTTCTTGTTTCCCAGAAGAAGGTCCCAGACAAACTTCTTGACCCAGAAACTGTGTCTTACATGTTCCAGATTACCCCTAAGATTGGGATGGTTGCCACCGGTTCAATTGCTGATGCCAGAAACCAAGCTTTACGTGCAAGATCTGAAGCTGCTGAATTCCGTTATTTGAATGGTTATGAGATGCCAGTGGACGCTTTGGCCAAAAGAATGGCCAACCTAGCACAGATCTACACACAAAGAGCGTATATGAGACCATTGGGTGTTGCTCTAAGTTTCTGTTCTGTTGATGATGAGTTTGGACCAATGTTATTCAAAACAGATCCTGCTGGTTATTATGTGGGTTCAAAAGCAAACGCAACAGGTCCTAAACAACAAGAAATCATTAATTCTTTGGAGAAAAAGTACAAGAAAAAAGATCATGTTGAAGGTGATTGGAAAAAAGTCGTTGAGTTTGCCATTGTTACTCTATCAAATGTTTTGAATACTGAATTTAGAAAAAATGATATTGAAGTTGGAGTCGGTGTTGAAGGCAAGTTTTTCAAATTAGGCCTAGATGAAATTGATGAAAGATTGATATCGATCGCTGAACAAGATTAGAGTAAAAACCTACTATATTTTATTTGATTAAATGTGTGATTAATATCAAACTCTGTAATTTTCAGTTAAACTTATAATATCTAGAGTGATTTATTCTTTCTTGTTCCTTCTATAACAAAATACGATTATATGACGTATGGAATGAATAAATATGGACACTCTTTTTTATAAGCAACCCAGTCGTCACCATATTTTAATTCACATTTTCTTTGATCTCTCAAAGCTCTATGAATCAAAACGATGAAAAAGAAAACTGGGAAAAACCATGGTAACGGTGATTGGAATCCACATAATAACGCCCAAACTAAAGCTTGTGTGTAATCAGCAGTGTAATGGATCTTTCTAGCTAATTTATACCAACCATCGCATAATAAATAAGATCCAGTTTTTGTTTTGATATATTTTGGATTTTTCAAAACTTGAGCTTTAAAAAACGGAAAGGTTTTTCTGACTGAATAATCACCGCTTAATTGTTTTCTAAAATAATTTTTTTGAGCATTTGTAGTATCAAAAAAATAATATGCAATCATATAAACAACCAATAAAGTGATGTTATAATAAATAGACCATTGGTATTCACTTGGATTATGGTAGCTTAAAAATAAAGTACATTGACAATACGTGAATGGAACACCAGCAATATTCCAGAAAATCAACATAAAACCGAATTTTTCATAAGCCATATCCCAAGTAGGAACAATTAATTCCTCACCTTTAGCACAAGCATTAGTATAACTCCAATGAGCAAATAATAAAATTGCTAATTGAGGGGATAATTTTCCATAATCTTCATATTGTCTTAATGAAGCTGCAAAGGTTAAAAAAAATAAAATAAACCATGGTAATCTAACTTCGAAAAACATTTTCAAATCTAAAATTCCTATTCTTGGATTTAAAGGAGCACCCATGAAAAAATCATATAAATGGCTACCGGTCATTCTATGGTAATCTTTAGACCAAACTAATGTAAATATGTATAGCCCAATTGAAAAAACAAATCCAATGATAATAGCCCATGTCATAATCTCACCAAATAAATCTAAAATAGTGTATAATGGAAAAATTCCAGTGAAATGTAAAACCAATGAAACAAGAACAGAAGTGTAAAAGGAATACATTGCATTACAGAAGTATGGCAATTGTTCGTTATTCAAATGGACCAATGGTTGACCTTTTGTATAAACACCAGGTAAAGTATAATAAAAGATAGCTTGTGTAAGAATAAAAGTGATGAAAATACGACCGGCTCTTTCAGTTGGAGAGCCATGTTCTTTGACCAAATAATACATGTGCAGCAAAAACTCTTTCCAAGTTTGCCCATCAGAAGGTAAAGCAAATTGACCATTATAGAATTGGGCACTTATCCACATGTAATACATCAACAATGGGAATCCAATCAACATTCCAAGCACACCTGCGGTGCCTCCAAACTCATATTCAATTTGTTCTGGCTTGAGGTATTTGCCGTCGTCCTCCTTAGCCATCTTTTCCGGTGGTGAATCAGGTTAGTTTGATCAATGTTAAGTTCTAACCTATAAACTTGTAAAGTTAAAGAAAGACGTAAACAAATAAATCTAAATTCGAAATAGGAGACAATTTTAATTTCAAAAATTTTCAGATGTAATTACTGTACAATATAATTTTTTTCTATACGACAATCCCGTTGGAAAAGCTTTTTTTTGTACGATAACCTGTATTAAGCGTGAACTAATTTTTTTTTCCATCTATGATCTACCTGTGTTCACCAAGAAACTCCCTGGCCCCTTGATTCAATTTTCCTATATATACATAATGCTTTTTGTTTTTTTTTTTTTTTTTTTTTTTTTTTTTTTTTTTTTTTTTTTTTTTTTTTTAGATTACTTATATTAAGGAAGAACTAATAACTAACTATTGTACTATTTTTGGTCCATTTTTCTGTTATAACCAGGAAACTCTCTTTTTTTCGATTTGGAATGCTTCTTTTTTTTTTTTTTGTCATATAACATCTATTAGTTTTAATTCTATTTACTTAACTATTTAATAATTTCCATATTTATTTGTTTAGTATTTGGAATTAATTGACTATTTCATTTTTTCTATCCTGTTGGATTTATTTCTTCTTTTCTTGTTTCTTCTTTCCGTTTTATTTCATCTTCACTTGATCTTAATTAAATCTATTCTTTTTTTCTTTTAATTCACTTAAATTCCTGTCAACTCTTTTTTAAAATTATTTTATCAAACAATTATATAATGGAGTGCGGGACTCAGAATCAATGATAATTCCTCAAAAGATTTGATTGAATTTAGTTATTTAATTTCTAAAATTTTGATTTTGGTTAAGATTCGTTTTTTTTTTTATTCTTCTCCTCTTATGTTTTATTCCTTTAATTTATTCTTAATTATTTTTTTTAAAATTAATATCATTTTCTTTTCTTTTAGATTGTTGTTCAAGTAAATACCACCTTATTTTTAAAATTGGAAGTTATAATTTATTGATTGTTGTGTTAATGGGAAGGGCCAAGGGAAAACCGCGACTAGAAAAACAAAGCCATATTAAAAATATAAAAAAACGACCTCGGTGAGGATTGAACTCACGATCTTGCGATTAACAGTCGCACGCCTTAACCAGCTTGGCCACGAAGTCTGCTCAATGTGTGCTGAAATCAGGTTAACAAATATTCATAAGCTCAAATTGGTTACCACCACATCGGTTAAACTATTTTCTCTGACTTGGCCTAGTGGACAGAGTCTTTTAAAAAAAGAGAGAAAACTAGGCAAAAATAAACTGGGGTTCGAATTTTATTATAGTGCTGATTACCTAAAATTTGGAGATATTAAAACTGGAGTATCTCAATATACTTTACATGGAATCACCTATGACCTAGAGGGACCGAACAAATGGAGAATTTGGTTACAACTTGAATTATTAGACGGGGGAAAATGAGTGTACTATATTAGTACAACAGGGAGATAGAAGGCTGACCTCTCCATTGAAATAGATGGAACGCTAAAGAGTGGCGAAATAAGACAAGAAAGTGAGTTTCCTGGTATTAACAAATATATGGACCGAATAAATGTACATAGTTACTAATTAGTTCCTTCTTGATATAAGTTATCATATAAAAAAAAAAAAAAAAAAAAAAAAACCGATTAAACCAGGAGTGGGAGACTGAATAAGTAACACGTAGATTAAAAGATTAACATTGTTTTAATACCTGGCTATAAGCAGGAATGCTTCTAGTCATAATGGTTAGAGAAACGTCATAAAATACTATAATAACATAATGCAGATTAAGATCACAGCGTAAAACTAAGGACAGTATAACCAAAATCATGAATACAATATAATTATTCAATATAAAAATATAATTACAAAAATTAATTAACAAAAATTAATATTTATAATTATGTATATTATAATTAAAAATGAGCAAAGTCTTCAACAATATCATGTAATAATTATATGAATATATATTAAAACTAAGAAAATTAAATATATAAAATTAATCAAAAAAGAAATTACATGAAATCATCTGGTCCTAGACTGAGGACGTAGCTAAACCTGTCTGGACAACAGAGATCTTAAGGGCAACTTCTCTTATATTACTGAAGCCAAAATCAAAAACAAATCTGGTTTTTTTAGTCTATAGAAAATATTGAAATAAGCCATAGAAATAAACAGCTATTGCTTTCTATGAAGTAAACTTAATAAATCAGATGCAGGGTTTCCATATTGTGGCTGTGGCACTGGTGGTGGTTGAACTTGTTGTTGGTAAGAGTGATGCTGAGGCTGCGGTGATTTTTGTAAAATGTTTAAAATATCCGTCTTTGCTTGTGTTGAAGTAAGCTTTGACACTTCTGGTTTCTTAAATAGGTTCAATAAATTATTAGATGCATTTTCATTTTGAGGAGTAAAATCTGAAGGTGATTGTGAAATTATTTGTGGAGGCAGATCTTGTTCTTTTAAGGTAGAGGAGGGCTTCAATAAACTCAATAATGAAACACTTTGTTGTTGTTGTTGTTGTTGTTGTTGTAGGGATTTTGATTGTAATTCTTTCTCAACAGGTGGTTTCAACATATTTAACAACTCTGTACCAGAATCATTTTCACTTGAGCTTTTAGTGTTAGAAGAGTGGTTTGTAATATTTGAAATGTTTGACATGTTTGAAGAATTCTTATGTAACATGTTCAACAACTCTTTACCTGGTTGAATACTGCTACTGGTAGAGACTAGTTGATTTGAAATAGGGCTTCTGCAACCAGACAAAGTTTCAGTTAGTGATTTTGGTTCATTAAAATCAAACGTTTCACCTCTTTTCAAAATTTTAAACTTTGGTTTTATGAATTCATTCTCTTTGTCAATTTTAGCAAATTGTTCATTATCATGATAATATTCAGGGTCAATTGTGATCTTGTCATTACTCAGATTTGGGATTTCTTCACTTTCATCAATTTGTGAAGTTGTAGAATTTGCATCTTGGAATTGATCATCATCATCATCATATTCTTCATCTTCATAATCTTCTTTTTCCACAACTTCTTCTTGATGTTGTTCTTCAACTTCAACTTCGGGTTGATTAAAATCTATAAACTCGTCAATATCAGATGTAACAACATCTAAACCATCGTCATTAAATTCTTCAATACCAACAATATCAGCATCTTCATTATCAGTAAAATCATCAAAAACTTCAACGTCTTCATCAATAGTTTGATTTGATTGCTTGATTAAATCTAGTAATTCTTTAGATGGAGGAGCAACTTGGTGTATATCATGTTCTTGATTATCTGAATGATAGTCTTGTTCTTGAAATTCTGGTGATGATTCAATAGCACTTCTTTCTGAATCAATGATTTTAATTGGTTTTAATTGTTTTGGTGAAGGTTGAACATTCTCTAATGAAATTCCTTTAATTGAATTTGACAAATTATTAATTTCATGTTCTTTTTTGTGAAAAAGATATTCTGTGTCTGATTCTAATTCTTCACCTTTCTTCAAAAGTTTAATTTTTGTTTTTTTGGTTTTTCCTCTATCATTATTCAGTAAGTTTGATAAATTATTTGAGTAACTTGAGCTAGTTTTGATTGAATCATTAGTAACATCTTTAACTTCATTTTCAACTTTTCGTGAAGATAATTGTGATTGAATAGATTCTTTCGAATTTGGTCTTTTTAATAAAATTGAGGATTGTTTATTTTGATTACCTTTTTCTGAATCTTCATTAGATTCATGCTGTGGTTGTAGTTGAGTGTTTGGTTTTTTCAGTAATGCTAATAATTTTTGACCTTGAGCGCCTTTCAATGACTGAGACTGTGATGGACTTTGAGGTTGTTGAGATGGTTGTTGTGGATTTTTCAATAAATCTAACAATTCATTGGTTGGTGTTTTGATTTGTGGAGATGATATACCTTGTTGAGGCAACATTTGATAACCTTTATTATAAGGATTAACAAAAGGTATTGGTTGGGAACCAAAATTGGAAAAATTTAAGTGAAATTGTTGCATAAATTGTTGAGGAGCAAAAGGCATGCCCATTGGCATCATTGGCAACGATGGTAAAGGATGTTGTTGATTTGGTATAAATTGTTGTTGTTGTTGTTGTTGTTGTTGTTGTTGTTGTTGTTGTTGTTGTTGTTGTTGTTGTTGTTGTAATGATTGTGTTTGTGGTGGTAGTGGTTGATGATGCTGTTGTTGTTGTGAAATCATTTCATTATCTTTGATTTGTTTATTAGCTGCAGATTTTTTAATGAATTCTAATAATTCTCTACCAGGATCGTTTTTAACTTCAGGCTGATCAATTCCTAATAAAAACTTTAATTTAATTTCAGCATCTTTGATTAATTTAGCTTTAAAAGTTTCATTAGAATTTTGTTGTTGTTTAACAAAATTTAATAACGAATGAATCATTGAAGGAACTAAGAAATATTTACTGGAATTATTTTTAGTATCTTTTATCAATTTTTTGAGGTCAATCCATTGAATTTGAGCAATTTCATTTCTCACTAAAGGCTTAAAATCAATATTTTCAGGTATATCTTTAACCAAATAAATTTTATAGTTTTTAGCTTTAAAATTTCTTTCGATATAATCATTTTCATTTAAGTAAGGAGAAATATCAAAACCAATTTCTTCTTTGACCTCCCTGATGGCACAGGCAGCATCATCTTCATCTTTTGAGATTTTACCTCTTGGGAAACTCCAAGTGGAAGATTCAACACCTTGAACAACCAAGATTTTATTTAATTTAAAATTAAATAAAGCAGCACCTCTAACAGGAATTGATTGTTTATAATTGGCAAATTGTTTTAAACCTTCTTCTGGATCACCGCCTTTCCAAATCAAAGGAAATAACTGAATCATTTGTTTTGAGAATTGTTTCATTTTTAGACTTGGTAAATATGGATTAATAGATCTAATGAAATCCAAATAGAACCAATGAGCTTCTTCAAAAAGAAAAAAAATACGTTCATTGGAAGATAAATCTTCAAGTGGTGCATTAATAACAAATCTCACCAAAATATCTTCCAGCACTCTTTCCAGAGTTTGGTTTTCGAAACCGTTGTTTAATTGAATAGACATAGAAAATGCAACTTGAGCTGAATGATGTGTTACTGTTTTTTCCCCGCGTTCCTCTGTGAAAATCAATGAACTATTCGATGAATGCTAGATTGAACACTGTTTATCGTGTTCTGTGAGCCAATGGTGTTTGTTTATATTTGCTTTTATTTGTTTTCAGTTTTTTCATCTATTTTGAAATTTGAAATTTGTACTTGATAATTTTTGGGAAAAAAAGTGTTAAGCGGGTAACTCTTATAGTTTTAAGTTTAGAAATTATATATAAAAATATATATTTTGTAAGGCTTTGCTAGTCTGATTGTGATAGTGCAATGGCTTTAGTTTATAATCTATCTACTTTTAAGATGTTGTAGTTAGTATAGACGAGGTGAAAACTTGTTTTCTTTTTTCAGATTATACAAATAAAGGTTATACAAGTGGTTTTGATAGTTGAGGTAAACTTGACAGTGGTGAGACTATAATGATAGACATGCAACATAAACGTATGATTTGAATCAATGACCTGTTATATCATTAACAGGTCACTCATAGTGATCTGTTTAGTGTTATTGTTCATTCGATTAAAGTAGTGTGATGTGATCTGTGTATTACATTACAAAAATATAT